>PVJO010032974.1:0-12591 GCA_004026905.1 Hystrix cristata | reverse complement strand
ATTTTAATTCTTCTGGGAAGATCCCCAGTAGGGGAATAGCTGGGTCAAATGGAACCTCCAGTTGTAGTTTTTTGAGGAATCTCCATATTGATTTCCACAGTGGCTGGACCAGTCTACATTCCCACCAACAGTGGAGGAGTGTTCCTTTTTCCCCACAGCCCCGTCAGCATTTGTTATTGGTTGATTTTTCCATATACGCGGTTCTTTCTGGAGTGAGGTGGAATCTTAACGTTGTTTTGATTTGCATCTCTTGAATGACTAGTGATGTTGAACATTTCTTCATAGATTAATTCTTGATGGTAAAGCATTCCTGGAAAGTCTGAGGACAACCACTCAGTTCTTCCATGCAAAAAAAAAAAAAAAAAACCATGAATTATCAGTCTTTTATACAAGTAATCATAAACAGCATTGGTGCAAATAGCAAGTACCAAATGAACCGGGCAACAATTGACATCGTACATGATGCAATTTGTTACAAATGAGAAACTAAGGAAAGGAAACTTGTTAAAGCTGAAAGCCCAACAGTTGAACTGGGAATAATTTAATGTGATAGAAAAAAACCTACACCAAATTAAGTGACCAAATGACAAAACTGACTATTTCAAATCAATAAAAGAATTAAATAATCTTGTCAAAATCTGGATATGCAAAATTTGACCCAGGAAAATTGATCTTGGTAGAAATGTGATCAGAGAAAACTCAGATTGTCCAAAGCCACGGTGGATCACATTCAGATGGACAAAAAATTATTTTGGTAACATTGCTGTAGAACAACACCCTGTTGATAAGAATTTTTCATTGAGAAACATGGTATTAATTTACCTGCACAGAATGGAGGAATCATCCTAAAAATTAAAGTGACTTATTATGAGATTCACCGAGGAGAATGCTTTCTCAATGAAATTTCTTCAATCTTGCTAAGAGTCAGATGAAAATCCATAAATTCATATACATAAAGACAGAACAAGAAATATGTCCAAGTTCAAAGCATCACCTGGGTTAAGCAGTGTATTCAAAAATGGTGCAGTACACATGAATGTGATGACTAAATGTAATGCACCATCTTAGACCTGATCTTGGAACAAAAAGGATTCTGATGGAAGAATTGGTGAAGTCAAATGAGATCTAGGGTTCTGGCCATGGTGATGCACCAGTGTTGGGTTGTTTTGGTTTGGTTTGGTTTTGGTTTGTTTTTTGAGACAGGGTCTCACTGTCTGGTCCAGGCTGTCCTTAAACTCATGATATCCTCCTGCCTCAGCCTCCTGGGTACTGGAATTATAGGCATATGCTAGCACGCCTAGCTTGTTGGTTTCTTTAGTTTTGACAAATGTGTTATGGTGATGTAAAATGTTAACATGAGGAGAAACTGAGGGTGAGGCATCTGGGAACTTTTATTTGAGAGATTCCACCTAATCCAGGCTGGGCTTGAACTTGCTCTCCTCCTGCCTCAGGCTGGGGGCCAAGTGCTGAGATTACAGGCACACACCACCATACCCAGGTCTATCTGGGAACTTTTTGAATTATCTTTGCAAATTTTCAGTAAGTCTAAAATTATTCCTTGAAAGACGATGGGCCCAAAATGCCGTGGATCAAAAAACAAAAACAAAAACCATGATCTCCATCGCTGCTCTTCGTGGATTTTGTCCCTCAGCTCGCTGCGCCACGGGCCCTGATGTTTGCTCCAACTGATTCCCTTTTTATTTTGAAAAGGTCATACCCGTTGCTACACTTGCCCTTCCCCGTCCTTTTGTAGATTTCAGTTCCCTGCAGCCACCAACCTGTCCCTCCATCTCTCCACCTGCATTCCAGACAGCTTCCTCTCTCTCATCCCGACCGCCAGTCTTCCTCGGACGCCCCACTGTGCAGAACAGGGTCCTCACACTTGGCTGAACTTTGCAGTCACTAGAGACGTGTTAACAAATTCTGATGCGCTGTAGCTGTCCCCGTAGAAGCTGATTTAAGTGGGTGAGGGGCGCGACCTGGTCTTCAGGAGTCTAAAAACCTCCCAAAGCGATCCTACTGCAGAGCCAGGTTTGAGAAACTGGTTTCGACCTGTCTGTGATCTCAGCTGGTGCCTGAGCAGTCTGATTAGGATCTGCCTTAATCAGCACAGCAGCTCTTCCCCACCGTCTGGTCCACAGAGGCGGCTCCCTTCCAACCCTGCAGGTGTATATTGTGTGACTCCGCTCAGTCACCCCGCGGGCAGGGATTCTGTTCTGTGTTTTGAGTTTCCACCACCAGGAGCTGCCTGCTCCTTTTCCTCTAGATATTCTTGTGCATTATCCTTGAGAGTGAGGAGGACATCGCTGGTTCCTCTTCCAGAAATAGATGGCAGTGACCGTCCTGGGGGAGTTCATTGCTGGCTGAGCATCCTCAGTTCTCCCCATTTGCAGTCTCAAAGCACCAGCTTCCTCTTCTGCGAGGCGGCCCCATCTCTGCAGGAAGTCAGGGGCTCCCCTCACTTCCTGTGCAGAGCGGACCTTCAGGTGTCGCCCACACGTCGCCTGAGCAGAACCAGCTCTCTTGTTTGTGCTAAAGCCGAAGTCAGTGGAAATCACTTGACTTTTACCAACCCAGGAGAAACTGTCTCTTAAAATATTGAGCCAGGGACCTGGTCTCATTTCAGCTCCTAAATGGTCAGTGTTCCTACACACAGAAGGGTGGTGTTGGGGTCTGCTTTTTCTTTTTGGTTTGTTTAGAACAGCAGTTTCTCCAGATCCATTGACTCTGAATTGCTGAAAGTTTGATTGCTGGAATTTGGAGCTTTATAAATGTCACTCCACCGGATCCTGGGTTTCTCTGGAAACTGCATCACCACAGTCTATCAAGGCCATTGATTCAGAACTAGGGGGTGCTCAAGAAAGCGCCTGTGGATCTTGCAAAGGAGTCATGCCTGAGCCTCATTCCTGGAGAGTCGGAGCCAGCAGCTTCCAGATGCTCAACATCTCTTCACATGTGTCATGTCCTCCCCGGGGCGCTCAGGTGTGTGGCCCTGCTGGGACTGAGGCGTGGGTCGACTTCTTCTTTAAAGGGCCAGCTAGTGAATACTTACGGCTTGCAGACCATACGGTCCCTGTTGCAACTGCTCAAATTTGCCATTGTCACCGAAAGCAGCCGGGGGGGACTTATATGAATGGGTGTGACTGTGTCCCAGAAACATGTTACAGAGACAGACCACAGGCTGATTTAGCTCGTAGGCCATCATTTGTCCACCCCAATAAAAATCACCCAGGGAGCTCTAAAATGATAGCCTCTGCCCAGGCCAATTAAAGTAGAGTCTCGATGGGTGTTGCCCAACATTGGTGTTTACTGAAAGCCCTTCAGGTGGTGCTCGATCGGCAAGGATGAAGAGCCGGTGTGGTAATGGGCCATCATGCTCAGTTTATTCTGAAGAGTAGTTCTTCCTCTGATACAGTGCTTGACCTACTCCTGAAGTTTTTTTGCTTGCTTTTCTTTTTCCATTAAAGGGAAGCATTCCAAGGATAGGTGCTGTGTCTGCTTTCCGACTGTATTATCCTGTGTCTGCCCCCCCAAAATCTTTATTGAGATAGGACATATATAGTCAATATATAAATCTTAAGGATACAGGTTGGTGATTTTGACACTTATTGTTTGCACTCTTCACATATATTGTACCCATGTAACCACCAAACAAAATATAGAACACTCAAACGCCCCCTTATTCCTCTTCCCAGTCAGTAGCCTCCTAAACTTTTTTGACGCCTGCTTTTAAATCTGTCTTCTCTCAGAACAGACGTCACTAAGTCACCAAGTATTTGACAACTCGCTTTGCCCACAAAGCAATTCTTGGCATTATAGGGCAAAAGCCAGCATGAAGTGTGATTGGGATTTTCCATTGCACACTGCCGCCCTGGAAAGGAAGTTCTGTATGCCCTGGTGGCCCAGATACATCAGGAGACAGTGTGGTCTTTCAAGCCACAAGCAGTCCCTAAAGCAGTCTGTTCCTGCTGGGTCACCTCACCAGGCATCTCTGGATTCTGCAGAAAAGAAACAACCCAAGTGGATTTGACAGTTCATTGCCACAGAGCAGGCATCATGCTCTTCATGTTTCTCCCTGTCCCCAAGTCCCGTGGGGCAACGCAGAGCAGGCCAAGGTGAGGGCTGCATACCCTGTGGATCTGTGCCCCACTGAGGAGCCCCTAGCTCAGGAAATCTCCCTGTAAGGGGCTGCGAGCAGATGTGCTTAATTTGTCTTCCACGGAGGGGTGCCACTTTTAAAAAATGAAATGAAATTCACATACATAAATTAATCATTTTAAAGTGTACAATTAAGTTGTTTTTCATACATTCACAATATTGTGTAGCCATCACGTCTATCTAGTTTGAAAACTTTGTCATCGCCCCAAAAGAAAGCCTTGCCCCTTACACAGCGTTCTCCATTTGCCATTCCCTGCAGCCCCTGGTGACCACCCATCACCCTGTCTCTGTGGATTTATCTACCCTAGATATTTCTTATGAATGCCATTATATAATAGGTGACCTTTTATTTCTGTCTTCTTGTACTTCACATAATGTTTTCTAGGTTCGTGTACCTCATAGCATGTATCGGTGCATTATCACTAATGGACACTGGGCTATTATGGATAATGCTGCTCTGGACATTCATATATAAGTATAGGAGTTCTTGCTTTCAGTATTTTGGGGTATATATCTAAAAGCAGAATTGATGGATCACATGATAATCCTACATTTAACTTTCTGAGAAACTGCCATGCTGTTTTCCACAACATTTTACTTTGTACCAAAATGTAAAAGGGTTCTAATTGCTCTGTGTCCTGGCCAACACTTTCTTTTTCATCTTTAAAAATTATAGCCATCTTCGTGGGTATGAACTGGTATCTCATCGTGATTTTAATTTGCATTGCCTTAATGCCTAGTGATGTTGCGCATCTTTTCATGGGCTCATGGGCCACTTGTACATCTTTGGAGAAATGTCTATTCAAATCCCTTGGCTGCTTTTTTAAAATTGGATCATTCGTCTTTTGTGGTTGACTTGGATGTGTGGTGTACATGCATGCATGCCATTCTAATGGAGATGACCAAGTGATCTCTAAGACTTTACTTTGAGTTTTATCTACTTCTTATTTACTCAGAGTCACCATACATATATATATATATTACACTCATGCAAGTACAGTAGTACCCTAACAAGTCTAGCTTTGCTTTTCTGGCAGAGTTGGCCATATCCATAATTCATCCTGTGCCTGTCTGGCCAGGACTTAGCATTCGGTGCCATTAGGCGGCCTCTTGTCCCCACCAGCACTGCACATGGGCAACCAATGTGTGAGGATCTTGGGCCTAATTAACTGCAGACGGGCAGCTCCAAGCTGGGCACAGTCGGAAAGGGAATGAGGGACAAAGTGCATAGGGAAGCTGGAGGTCTTTTCTTCCTGTTCTGATGCAGTGGACATGGCCATCGAGATGCCCCAAGGAAACATCCCAGCCCTGAAGCTCAAGCAAAATACCCTCCTGAGGGGCCTGAGAGGGTGCAGCTGTCTGGACCATCATGCCCCATGAACAGTTGTTCTCAAACTTTTTGTTCATGTACCTCCTTAAGGAATTTTAGAGAACTAATGTATTTTTACATTGCCATTTACAGCTTCCTCGTGAACGCAAATAGTTGGCAAAGACAGATTTTAGGACACATTATGAATAACAATATTTAAAACGAAACTGTTAGCTGGTGGGGAAAAAGTGTTAGCTGGGTGTGTTAGTACATGCGTGTAATCCCAGCACACTAGGAGGCTGAAACAAATTCAAGCCCAGGCCGAGCAATTCAGTGCTTATGAAGGTCTCAAAATAAAAAAGGAAGAGGATCTGGTGTTATAAATTAGTGCAGAGGTCCTGGGTTCAAGCCCCACTACCAGAAACAACAAAAGTGTCACATCTTTCTCTTTATATACCCAATGAATCTAAATGACATAGCAATTAGATAGCCACCAACAACTGTCCATGTTTAAAATATATGAAAAGATATATTAAATCAGAAATTTTACAATGCTGCATTTTCTTCTAGAATGTGTGTATCATTCCATCTCCCCAGAGATTTATGTTCCTGCAGTATATTTTATCTTTTCTTGGTGGCCATTTTACTACAACAAAAATATGTACATAAAAATTAATTTTAAATATGTTCCCTGTGATAAGAATGCTCGAATTTAAAAAATGTTTCCGATCAAGTTATTCCTCACTTGTTAATATTGTACAGTTGATCATAAGCACATGAGTATTTAATTTGATTTGATTAATTATGAAAATAAAATTGAAATTTTATTGAAAATACATTTCTAAATAAGATGGATGGAACGTCATAATTTTTCCAATTAATGAATCAACAAATGAATATTACTTATTACTGGAAAAAGGCTGAATTCAGAGTAAATTTTATTCCTGTTATCTCAGTCCAAGCATTCAGGAAAGCTTGTTTAGATAAATAGACATATGAGAATAGAAGGACATTTCCTTTAATTATATACTTGGTTCTTTGAATGCCCTCTGGGTTATGTGCCAAAAATCACATATAGATATTGATGGAAAATTATATTTAATGGCTATGTTAGAATGAATGATGCCCCATGTCCATCCTAATCCCCAGAACACGTGACTGTTACCTACCATAGAAAAAGGGACCATCCAGATGTGATCAAGTTAAGAACCTTGATATGGGGAGATGATCGTGGATTATTCTGGTGGCTGTGATGTGATCGCAAGGATATAAGAAGATACAAGAGGTGTCAGAGTTAGAAGAAGGTGATGGAAAGGCAGAGAAATTTGAAGATTTTTATTTTAAACTGGGAATAGAAACCAAGGCCTTCACACTAATCTACATCACCAGCCATTCATTTATAAATGAATGAATGAATGAGGCTTGCCCTTGCTAAATTGCTAAATTGCTATCCTCCTGCCTTAGCCTCCCAGAGTGTTGGAATTACAGGCCTGTGCCACCACACTCAGCTTCATTGCTGGCTTTGAAGGTGGAGACAGGACCTCAAGCCAAGGACTGTAAGAATCCCAGGCCTAGAGGCCAAAAAGACAAAGAATTCTCCTTTCAAAGCTTCCAGAGGAATTGGCCCTACAGATACTTTGACTGTAGTTTAGTAGAACGTTTTTGGGATTTCTGACCTCCAGGTCTGTAAGAGAATGAGTTTGTGTTCTTCCAAGCCATTAAACTCGTAGTGGTTTGCTACAGCAGCAATAGGAGTCTGGTACAGTGGCCTGTCCACTCACTGGTGGTGCACGGATGTCATCCTGGTGAGTGAGGAGCATCTGAGGAGCTGCTAATTGAAGGATTCAAAGTTTCCGCAAGACAGGAAATGATAATAGGGTGATTATGATGTATATTTCAGATTAACAATAACTTTCAAATGTATCACACAAAAAATGTTAAGGAAGGTGGTATGTTAATCGGCACGATTTAATCCTTCCGTGTTGGCTAAATATATCATATTGTACTCCATAAATCCAATACAATTATGATTTTTAAAATAAAGTAATATTTATTTAAATAATCAATTGATGAATTAAAAGAACTGGAGACCATGACTACCATGTCCTCATTCCAGCCTTCAAGAAGGCGAAAGGGGAAAGGAACAGTACACATAATCCAGAAGTTGCCACATCTTTAGTCATATGGCCTCACCTAATTGCAAGGAAACTAGGAAATATAGTTTTCTACTAAGTGGTCATGTGCCCTGTCCCTTTGGGAGGTACTCTTAGTATAGAAGAAGGGAAGGATGACTTTAGAAGGAAAGACAATACTATAGTTCGGATTTGTTCGTTTTTTGGGTTTTTTTGGATTTTTTTTTTTTTTTTGAGACAAGATCTTGCTTTGTAGTTCAGGCTGGCCTTGAATTCCCCACGTAGCCTAGACTGGCCTTGAACTCATGGCAATCTTCCTGCCTCAGCCTTCTGAGTGCTGGGATTGCAAGATCTGCCGTTACACCTGGCTTTATAGTCTGGGTTTTGAACGTCCCCAGAAGCCCATGTGTGAAAGGTTGGACCTCAGGGCAGTGCCACTGGGAGGTGGTGGAACCTTTCTGAGGCAGCACCTAGTGGGAGGTCTATAGGTCCTTACATTGTGCTCTATCATGAGATCCCAGCCCTTTCCTCCATCTCTTTTTGCTTCCTGTGCATAAGGGGAGGGGTTGAGCTCCGCCATGTGCTCTCACCACAATGTGCCACCTCACCACAGGCCCAAGCAATGGGGTAATGGACCAAAACCTTCAAAACTGTGAGCCAGAATAAACCTTTCCTCTTTGTAAGGTGATTATCCAAGGCATGGTGTTATAGTGATGGAAAGCTGATTGATAAAGATAGGCTCTGGCTTGGGTGGTCTTGCAGTTGTTAAGGGGTGGTGGCGATGGCCATAGAATTGGACTGGCTGAGGGAGGTTTGGAGCCCATCACCAACAGGACTTGAAGGGCTGGACATGACAGTGAGAATGAGGGAGGAGACCAGCCCATGCTGGGATTTCTGGCTCCCTACAGAGGTGGGGACTGCTCTGTGGAGCATGCTGCGAAGTGTAAGAATAATATATCTGCCTTATCAGAACTACGGGTTTATGTAAATATTGACTTTCATCGACAAGTTTCTGGTAAATTAATTAAGGGGCATGTTTTGTTAAAGGGGATGGGAGAGAAGTTGCTGAAGCAGCACTTGGCAGCCGCTGTCCTTTGCCTTGCTTAAGCACTGGGATTTCCTTAGGATGTGTTTTACATCCACACCAGGAAAACCTTCAGGGCAGGGATGTCACCGTGCCAGAGGGATGACATTAGCTGAACGGCATTGCGCCATTTGTGTGGATGGCAGTGGGATAGCTGAATCCCTGAGCAAAATGGACCTCCTGGTCCTTTCGCTATTATTTGTTATTGGTTGTTTTATATTAACTCTATTTTATCTTCTCCCATGATAGATGTAGTGTATGCTTATTATAGAATAAAAGTCAGGAACTCCAGACAAGTAAAAAAAGAGAGATTGACCTATAGTTTGCCAAGGCCCTCTAATGGTTTCTTTTCAGCCCAAACCCCTCCTCTTCTATCTTTGGTGGCACTGAGGATAAAACCCAGACTCTACCTGTGCTAGGAAAGTGCTCTACTACTGAACTATGGTATATCCCCAGCCCTGATTTCTCTCATTTTTAATAAACATACTTGTGTCTTTTTCTTAAGTGACCACCATAATAAAATATTTTTCACAATTTTGATAGTTTCATAATAGTCCATGTTGGGCATGTACTATATTTTCCTTGATAACCTCCCTTACTGGGCACTTAGATTGCTGCTGATTTTTCACTGTCCTATATAATGTTATGAGTAATATTCTTATGAATAAAGCTATTTCAGTATTTAGAATCTTTTCCTCAGAATTGAGCAACAAAAGTAAAATCTCTGGATAATAGAGGATGAGTCTTTTAAAGACTTTTCACCCACAGTTTGACATTGCTTTCCAGAAGAATTTTACTCACTTGTTTTTTTAAGAATCACACGTGAAATTGCTGGGCTTCATTTAGAACATGATATTCACAAACTGACCCAAAGCACTCAATAAAGAAGAAGCTGTAATTTAGGGGAAATCAGTCCCACAATCCTTTTAAATTGCAGCTGAGATGATAGAAGAACAAATATGCATAGTTTGCTCTGTAATGTTCCATTCATCCATCCGTCCATCCATCCATCCATCCGTTCAGTATAGACCTAGTAAGCTAAGCCCTCGTGTCCAAGTCAAAATCGGGCAGGCTGTGGAAAGATCTGGGTTGATTGCCCATCACACAGGTTCTTCCATCTCACTTTATCCCCGCTGTCCCACCCAGGTGATGACAAATTTTCACATGAAAAGACTGCACCTTAATGACTTCGCCAAGATCACTTCTGCAGATTCGTGGCAGAGCTGGGACATAAACCTAGGTTTGTGGCTGCACAGGCTGCGTTTGTGCTATCGGGGGAAACAGAGTGAAAAGCAAACCCTGCCCCAGCAACTGGCACATCATAAGGCAGTACAAGCGCATCAGGTGCCTAAAATCTGTGTTAGTTTGCTAGGGTGGCTATAACCAAGTATCACAGACTGGGTGGCTTGAATGACAGATATTTATCACCTTACAGCTCTAGAGGCTGGAGGCCTCTAGAGGTGTCAGCAGGCTTGAGACTTCTCTCCTTGGCACAGAGACAGGTACCTTCTCCCCATGTCTTCTCAAGGTCTCCCCACTGTGCGTCTGTGTCCTGATCTCCTCTTGTTAAAGGATGCCGTCGATTGAATTTAGGTCGCCTCTAATGACCTCATTTTATCTACCAGCTCTATCACAAAATAGAGTCACATTCTGAAATTCTGGGGGTTGAGGCTGCAACATATGGCTTGGGAGGTAGGGGCACAACTTGGCCCTTAGCCAAAGGTAGCGGCATCAGCAAGCCCTCGGTTATGAAATGTAGCTTGCCCGCATGCACTTCAGAATCACCTGGGGAGTTTTTAACAAATAACAAAGCCTCTGGAGATCCTGACTTAATTGGCCTGTGGAGGGCCCTGGCATCGATTTTTTTAAAAGCTCCTCGGAGGTGCTAATGTTCCCCCACAGCTGAGAATCTTGTAGAACTGAAATACTAAAGAGAGACCTCAGTTGCTTTCATTATCCTAAACTGTCATGCTTTCTGCCCAGAAAATAATTAGTTTTCTATACATAGAATACCTTCTAACCAGCAAAATATCAGCACAGCTGGATTGTGTCCTCAGTTCATGCGCACGCAGCTTGCATGCTTTTGCTCCATCATGAAAGTAGCTTGTATTAGCTGAATGCCTAAAGTATATGGCACTCCGTGCTAATGTGGAAGGCCAGATAATAGACCCTCAAAGATGTCCATTCCCTGGGAGCTCTAAGTAGGGAGATGAGCCTGGATTATCCAGGTGTTCTCACTTTAATCATATCTCCAAAACAAACATAGCAGGTCTCAAAACCAGAGAATCAAGGTAGGCATAGTAGCGCATGCCTATAATTCTAGCACTTGGGAGGCTGAGGCAGGAGGATGGCCAGTTTGAGACCAGCCTCAAGTACATAGCAAGACCCAGTCTCAAAAGAAGAAGGTGAAGGAGAAAGAAAGGGAGGAAAAGAAAAAAAGAGCACAGAATCTTTCTAGCAGCAGTCAGAGAACTATGTTAGAGCATGGGATAGCATCTAATCCACCACTGCTGGCTTTGAAGATGGAGAAAGGGGGCCACTAGCCAAGGGCTGTGGGCAGCGTAAACAAGCTGGTCACTGTGGGGCTGGAACAGCCTTCGCCTGACAGCCAGCAAGGAACTGGAGGCCTTTGCGCCCAACCACAAGGGACTGAGTTTTGTCAGCAACCTGAACAGCAAGGAACCATTTCTCCGTGAGCATTTGTGGGAAAGACTGCAGCTCTGTGGAGCCGGGGCTTAGGTTGGAGAGACCCAAGACGGACTTCCAACGTGTGCAACCATGAGATATAAATAAGTGCTGTTTTAAGTCACTAAATTTGTGATCATTTGTTAGAGCAGCAATGGAAAACAAACGCAGCTAAACTCTGAAAAATAAGACGTTCTTCTAGTGATCCCAGAACTCAGCAACTCGAATTTGCAAAATATGTCAGAGGAGAAACAAATCAATTTTGTAGTCATTCAAGTTTTAGGCTCCTGAAGGTTTTTTTTTTTTAACTTAAGGTTCCCAAATTCTTAAATTTCAGGGTGTTTGGAATTCCAGCTAAAAAGGAGAATGAGGGAAGTGTTGCTGAGGATTGAAGAAAAAGGAATCTTTTCATAGTAAAAATAGAAAGGACTGATCCCTCAGAATGGCCAGGCTTTTTGTAAAGAACAATCCAAATAGCTCTTTGGATTTCCTTCTAGATCCCCCCTACCCAAATCTGCTTATTTTTAAAGTAATGGTTCATGGTAAAACCACAGGCGTCCTAAGTAAGGAACCGATTAGGGGGGAAAACACCCCACCAAGGGATCCAGGAGCCAGCTGAAAGAGCTCTCTGTGGCCAAAGTTGGAACAATTGAGCAACAAAATAAAATAGTGGTGGATAAAAATGCAAATATAAACAGTTGTGATTGCACACTGATGTTTGTAAATGATTCAATAAGTAAGTGGGGGAAGACAAAGCTGAAGAATTACAAATTATTTATGTAGATACTCAGTCCCTTGAGGCTGCTATAAGAAAACACCTTAGACAGGGTAATTTATAAACAGCGGAGATGTACCGACTGCTCCGAAGGCTGAGAAGTCAGCAATTAAGACACCAGCATACTCAGTGTCTGGTGAGCACTCGCTCTTCATGGCGCCTGCTATGTGTCCTCCTGTGGCAAAAGAGGGAAAGGGGCAAACGACTGCCTAACAGCACATTCACCGTAGACTCATCAGCAGAATAATCGTCCATGACCTATTCATCTTCCAAAATCCCTGCCTCTGAACAATGAGCCTTTAGGGGGACATTTTAGATCTAAACTATACCGTATTTTTGCTATGTGGGCAGGTTTCACTGCTTCACATACAACCCGTTCGTTGCAGTATAGTAAAGCTGTTTCGTGCTTAAGAGTATGTTTGTTTGGGTTTTTTTGTTTTTTTTTTTT
>PVJO010032973.1:0-12587 GCA_004026905.1 Hystrix cristata | reverse complement strand
AACAACTGATGAATGGCTAAAAAGATGTGGTTTTTCTACACAATGGAGTACTACACCGCCATAAAAAAGGATAAAATAGAGTCATTTGTATGTAAATGGATGTTCCTGGAGAACATACTATTAAGTGAAATAAATCAGACACTTATTAGTACACATCGAACTGTTTCTCTGATATGAGAAACCATAAGTGTAAATAAGGACAAAGGGGTAGAATAGATATTTTGTTTAAAAAAGAAAAAAGAGAGATAGTATTCGAAAGAGAGAACTAGATAGGGAAAAGGTGGATAAAGAAGAAGGTTAAAAGAAAAGTAAGATGAAAGGGGAAAAATGGCAAAGTGTAGCTACACTTGTTGCAAATAGGGAGGGGTGCGTGAATGGAAGGGAGGGGAGGGGAAGGGGGAGAAGAGGGGGGAAAACCAAGATGTATCATGTACAGGTACAAAATAACCATGTTGATTTTGAACATTATGTATACGATGTACCAATACATGTTCTTGGTAAAAATAAAAAAAATTAAAAAAAAAAGAAGCATATGGTATAATGGAGGAGAGAGGAAGAAACACAGAAGATGCCAGAACGTAGAGCTATGCATAGAGTATAATGAGAGCACAGGAGGGATACAGTACTTTTGAAAGAAATTAGAAAAAGCAAGAATGATATGAGGTCACCTGAGAAAAATTTCAAACTATTAGGCATTCTTGCTTCTTTTTTAAATTACTATATGTATTGCTATTACATTATTTTTACTTCTCAGAATGAAAGGGGGGAAATTGTTACTGCACTCAGTTCACTAGAGAGATCAAGAAGTGGAAATGACTGGTATTTTATTTTAAAAAGTGAGATTATAGTTGGGCATGGTAGTGCATGCCTGTAATCCCAGCACTTGGGAGGCTGAAGCAGGAGAATTACCATGAGTTTGAGGCCAGCCTGGGCTACATGGTGATTTCAAGGCTAGCTTGAACTACATAGCAAGCCGAAACAAAAGTGGAGGGATTAGAATGTTCAAAGGTGGATAAATTATTTAAAGGCAAAGGGGAAAAAAAAACCCTGTGAGTTATTCAAAGTCATGCAAAATACTGTAAGATAAAAATAAGAATAAAGTGAGATGACAATTCATCTTGAAAGGAGAATGGCCATTTCATCATGCCTCATTCCAAAACCTTTCAAAATGTTCTCTTGTTATTGTTGAATCACAAAGCATTGAAAGTCTGATTTTTCTCAGAGATCTCTAGAATTTATTTCCTTTCAATAATTTGGGCAATACATAAAATAATATTCTGCTGAAAAATGTATTCTGGTGGCTACTCTGAGATTTCAAATTCCTCTGAAGGTAGAGCAGCACTTGGTTTACCCCTTAATTTCCCTTTCTTTGAAAAATAATTCCTGCAAATGACATTTATGCATGTGCATTTAGGAAGCAGATATGCAACAGAACAGCATCATCTTTCTTTATATAACATTTTACATTTTGTTCCTTTAAAAGTAGAGTACCGATTTTGGCTAAAGCTTACCAACTTTATTGAGATACATTTTACATGCTATAAAATTCATTTGTTTCATGTGTACAATTTAACAGTGTTTAGCACAATGAGAGTTGTACAAACATTTCAATATAATTTGAGAACATTTTTATTACTCCCCAAAGGAACCCCATCCCCATTATCACTTACTCCTCATTTTCTCTGAAATCCTTTAGCTGACAATCATCAAAGTGCATGATAGTTTTCCCGTGGATGTCAGTTTAAGCAGATAATAGCACATTTTAAAAGGCTTACGATATCAGTGTTTATCCTTTAGGTGTCATTTTCTTAGGTGTCTGGACAGCATATGTATCTGGAGAGCAATTATGAAATGGGGAGATGTGGCTGAATTTCCTCCATCTGGTTTAGATTAGAGGACTGATTTCAGGCATCTTAGTTTATTTCTTGCCATTTCCTTTTGCTGGTTTGCCCTCCTGCCTTTGTTTCTTTTGCCACTGTTTTTCTCCATCCTAGGCACAAAACCAGTATCATTCTTGACTAGACTGCTTCCTCCTCTTTCTCTCTGTACTCCCATATTCATTCATTTGTCAAATCTTTAGGTTCTATCTTTATAATATCTGCCTCTTTCTATTTTTGTTCTCTTCACTAACTGAGACTTTGTTTTTTTTCTCACCTGGACCTCTTACAGACCTCATGGTGATGTGAGACATCTAAGTGAAAGTTCTATTCTTTTGGATACCCAGCCACCACCTCATACGATCTCATCAAATTCTGAAAATTGCTCTTCTTTGCTTTCAAGGACAGGTACAACACAGAGAAAAGCTTTAGAGCCAGACTGTTTCTTAGTTCTACCACTTACCATGTGACTTTGGGTAATTTCTTAACCTTTCTGAATACTGCTTTCTTACCATGCAAAACAGAAATAATGACTTTTATTAGGGCTTTTGGAACTTTTGAAAACAGTGTAGAAAGTACTTTGGAAATAGAGTGTAGAAAGTATCATGTCCATCAGTAGTATTATCAGATGCAAAATTTTAAAAGCACTATATATGCTGTATATGTTTCTTTATGACTTTAGGATCTAACAATGATCTTTGGCTTTTGATGTGCTCTTAAAATACAAGTTCATTGAGAACCCACTGAATACTGACTAGCCTAGCATTTATTAAAGCAATGCAGGTGAAGACAGTGTGTACCAAAAGCTAGTAACTACTGACCTAGCCAAACATTTCTTGGACTCCTTGTTTGGTAGACTCAACTAGAAAGGAAGTAGAAAAAGATCTGACTTAGAAGGTAATACTAAAATAGAACTGGGATACACCCCAAAATATTCAGGGGTAAAAGGACAAAATGTAGCTAACTTTAAAATGGTTCAGAAAAAATTTACATTTAAGTATACAAATACTAGCAAAATGTTAAAAATTACTGAATCTGAGTAGAACATATACAGGGGCTCACTATACTCATCTTCAGTATGGCGGGAATAAGTATTCCAGGCAGAAATGACAAGGTGAGCACAGGATGAGCAAAGGCAAAGCAGACTAGATTTGACAGCTTGAGAGCACAGACAAAAGGCAGTCAGGTGTGACTGAACTGTAGGTGGCAATGGAAGGAATGAGTGGAGCCAGACTATGAAGTTCCATGTACCCTTCACAAGTCATTTATTCTTCTCCATTTAAAATCACATCCCCAGGGGTAAGAAAAATCATCTGTTGGGGTGAGGAAGAAAACTTGTTAGCTTCTTTTTGTTTATATGTTATTTTTTCACCTCATCTTTCTAAAATTCTACTTTATGGGGTTTAAAATAGAGTATATTAGCACCACAGTAATGTATAAATTTTTTTTTTTATCAAAGCTGGGCGACTACTTTAGACATTTCTCTGCCTCTAACAAGAGTAATATACTTTCTTGAAACAAAACTGATCATGTCAATTCCTGTATATATGTGTATACTTTCTTAGTAACTCTGCTTTGTCAAAATAGGCAAATCTAAAGAGAGAGAAAGTAGGCTAATGGGACACAGGAGGGGGTAAAACCTTCTAGCTGTAAAAATCAAGCTACAAAAGCAAAAGAGCAATAAAAAAAATTCCACCAAATATAGCAATAGCCACAGGATTTATTTTAGAAAAGATTTTAATTGATGAACCTTAAGTTGTAAGACTGTAGTGTATATTTCAAAATAGCTAGAAGAAAGGATCTTGAATGTTTTACCATAAAAAGTGATAAATGTTGGGGGAAATAGATATGTTCAACCTCATTTAAACTTTATCGAAGGTAAACATGTATTGAAACATCTCATGTTATCCCATGAATGTACACAATTTTTTGGTATCAATTAAAAGATTTAATTAGCTGCATATGGAGCATACACCTCTAGTCCCAGCTACTCAGTAGGCTGAGGCAGGAGTATTACTTCTGCCCAGGACTTTGAGGCCCACTTGGCAACACAGCAGGATCCTGTATCAATCAATCAACAAATTAAATTTTAAAAAAGTTCTAATTTAAAGAGGCACGTAAAACTGTCTTGATATGATAGAGGTACTTTGAAAACTATTCCTTCAGTGAATGAACTTTAACAAGTCAGGGCTGATCCAAAACTTAGGAGAGGATAATTTCATAGTACGTACATGAATCAAAACAAAATTAGAGAGAAGAAAACAATTCAAAAGCCAGAAGTGCAAACATAAGGTACATACACTCAAATATATTTCCATTAAAAGGGGAGAAAAATGAAGGCAAGGATGATTTTAGAATTTTGCTATTAAATTCAGGAAAAGAAAAGGTAATATTCAATATAATATTTCTTTCAACTGAATTTTTTTTTTTTTGTAATTAGAGCAAGAATATTCAGAGAAAATCTCCGAACCAGCTTTGGAACTTTTTTTCCTTTTTAAATTCTGGAACTACAATGGTGATTTAGGAAATTTAGTTTAAATAAATTGTCCCAACCAAAATGCTCTTCAAAACTTGACCAAAAAGTCAACTGATGTTCTGAGATTAAAGGGACTGATTATTCATTCAGACTTTAGATAACTGAGTTAGGAAGAGTGTAAGACTAGAGCTTGAGAGACTTGGGTTCAAAACCATGTTCTGCACAGTGGAATATCCTAAAATTACTTCATTTGTCTGAGCCTCAGTTTCTCACTTGTAATATGTAAAATAATGTTTTAACGTCTTTCAGTTCTATGAGACTGTAATTATGCCTATCATGTACTCTTTATGGAAACTGCCATCAGATTTTTATAGACTGAATTCAAAGTCTATATTTAATCTACATAAACCTGTATTTCATCTAAGATAATTCTTTGGTTCTATAAGAACACTAGTAATCTGTGTAGCCACCTCTGAAAACTGTATTTAAAAATCTTTCCTTTCTTTCAACACTTACACTTAATGTCTGAATGAGTCGTGGGTACTATCTCCAAAATATATGAGTCATTCACTTCTCTCCAGTCTCCATGAATGCCATCCTAGTTAAACCACTATCATCTCTCACTGAGGTCATTGCAACAGCCTCTATTAATTGCATTCACAGTTTGCACTCTTGCTATCCATCAATCCATTCTCCACACAGCAACCAGGATTACCTTTAAAAATACAAACAAAACTGGACAGTGTAGTGTATACCTGTAATCCTACCTACCTGGATTGCTTGAGTTTAGCAATTTGAGGCCGGTCTGGGTAATAATACAAAATCCTATCTCCTAATACACACACACACACACACACACACACACGGTTACATCATTCTCTTATCTAAACCACTCTACTGGCTTTCCATTGCTTACAGAATAAAACTGAGAGTCTTGACACTTTCTACTCTGGCTTAGGGTCAGACCCTGTGTGATGCTGCCCCTGTTTGAATCTCTCTAACGTTATATTTTGCCACTTTCTGCCTTGATTACTAAGGCATAAAAGGGTAAAGTCAGAAAGTACACACTGTGCTACAGTATGGCTTATTGAGTACTCTGATAGAGATATGCACTGTATTCAGTGGGAGCACAGAAAAGAGTCATATAATCCTGGCAGGAGAGTGAGGAATGGTTGAACCAAAAGAAGCAGGCATGGGCTGGAGTATGTCGGTCAGTTTGGCAAACCAGTTTTTACTACTGACATATGACAATTCATCAAGAGGTAAATATTTTTTGAAAATTACATGTGATCACAAAAAGATAGAGTGGATAATGTTATTAAGCCAAAGGAATAAATGTCCAATGTGTGAAAAGAAAATAACATTTATTGATCATTAATTTGTAAAAATTAGAAGTGCTCAAGACCATTAAAAAAGAATCTAAACTTTTTTCTTTTTGAGACAGGCTGTCCCAATGTAGTTCAGGCTGGCCTGGAACTCATGGTAATCCTCCCGTCCTAGTCTTTTTTTTTTTTTTTTTTCCCTGCCCTAGTCTTCTGAGTGCTGGGGTTATAGTACTGGAGTTATGCTACCATGTCCAGCACTAAACTTCTTCTCTTCATCTTGCAAGCCAATTGACTGATTCAGTGATAAGGAGACTAAAACATTTGCTTAATATCAGGGTGACATGTCAGCCAACATTTTGTCATGATGTTTCATTTGAAGAGTTTCATTTGATTTACTTGTTTGAGGCATGAAAGTTAATATAAAATTCATATTTGTAGAAGTTATTCAGGACTTTTCAAAAAAACAGAATCAGGAATAAATTCTCCCATATGGCCATTATCCAAAGTGAAGAGTGATACAAATAAAATAGTAATGGAATTGGAATAAGGAGGTCAAAGTACCAAAGCATCTTCTAATTAGATATTCATATTCACAACACTTTACTATAGTTTTAAGAGTCCCAGGCATATAATAGAATTTGACTACACTGGAACTTCTTGATTGAAGTATTTTGGCTAACTACCATCCAAAGTTTTTCAAGGTTACAAAGAATACAAATAAGATCAGGTACACATTTATTTTGACACATCTGACCACACCGGAAATAGAGTACAAAGGTTTGGGAATCAGCCCTAAATTAAAATCCCAGATTTATCACTTACTATTTATCAACTTTAAAAGTTCAAATGAGGCATGATGGTACATGTCTACTCCCAGCACTTGGAAGGTTTAGGAAGGAAGACTGCCTGGAGTTTGAGGTCAGCATGGGCTACATAGTGAGTTCAGGGCCAGCCTAAACTACATAGTGAGACTGTCTCAAAAAGCCAAAAGCAAAAAAAGTTTAAATTTGAGCTAAACAATAACGATAATAATGTTTGTCAGAAAAGGCAGGTGTGGGGACTACCTCACATGTACTTGGTATAAAACAGGTATCAACAAATTTTCTAATCCTTAACTCAAGCTATGAAAAAATTGATGCACATAGAGTAATTAGATTTTAGAAGCAAGTTAGTTTATTTACCATGACAAAAATTTAAATGCCCAAGAAGTACACTAAATTCTTTTTACATCATCACATCATGGTTTTACCACAACACATAACAAGGGATCTAGAATAAATACTTCAATGAGAAGACCACATACCTATAAAGAGCCAAAGGCATAAGAACTTAATGTATGATTATTTTAAAATGTAGATTCTTCAAGAAGATATAAAAACCCTGAATAGATTGGAAGATGCAGAAACAACTCCAAACACACTCAAATACATCATCTTTGACAAAGGAGTCAAACACCCTCACTGGAAGAAAGATAGCCTCTTTAACAAATGGTGCTGGACAAATTGGTTTGCCACATGCCAAAAACTAAAACTAGATACATGTCTCTCACCATGTACTAAACTAAGATCCAAGTGGGTCAAAGATCTA
The DNA here is from genome assembly GCA_004026905.1 of Hystrix cristata. Taxonomy (NCBI): domain Eukaryota; kingdom Metazoa; phylum Chordata; class Mammalia; order Rodentia; family Hystricidae; genus Hystrix; species Hystrix cristata. The sequence goes on along the minus strand of PVJO010032973.1, from coordinate 5,322 downwards.
AACATTAAAACAGAAACACTAAATTTACTGGAGAATAGAATAGGAAGAACCCTTGAAGACATAGGGGTAGGGAAAAAATTTATGAACAGAACCCAGACTGCATGGGAAACAATATAAAGAATCAGTGCTTGGGACCACATGCTATTAAAAAGCTTTTGCACCGCAAAAGAAATCACCAATAGAGCAGGGTGAAAAGCCACAGAATGGGAAAAAATGTTGCTAGCTATCCATCAGACAAAGGTCTAGCATCTAGAATATACAAAGAACTCAAAAAAAATTAAACCTCCCAAATTTAAAGACCCAATCCAAAAATGGGCAACTGAAATGAATAAACATTTCTCAGATGAAGAAATAAAAATGGCAAATAAATATATGAAAAAGTGTTCAACATCACTAGTCATTCGAGAGATGCAAATCAAAACAACATTAAGATTCCATCTCATGCCAGAAAGAACCGCGTTTATGAAAAAATCAACCAACAACAAATGCTGGCGGGGCTGTGGGGAAAAAGGAACCCTCCTCCACTGTTGGTGGGAATGTAGACTGGTCCAGCCACTGTGGAAATCAATACGGAGATTCCTCAAAAAACTAGAACTAGAGGTTCCATTTGATCCAGCTATTCCCCTACTGGGGATCTTCCCAGAAGAATTAAAATCATCATACCACGGGGATATATGCACAAGCATGTTTATAGCAACACAATTTATAATAGCTAAGTCCTGGAAGCAGCCTAAATGCCCAATAACCAATGAATGGCTAAAGAAAATGTGGCTTTTCTACACAATGGAGTACTACATCATCATAAAAAAGGATAAACTAGAGTCATTTGTATGTAAATGGATATTCCTTGAGAATATACTAGTAAGTGAAATAAATCAGACACTCATGAGTATACATCGAATTGTTTCTCTGATATGAGAAACCATAACTGTAAATAAGGACAAAGAGGAGTAATAGATATTATATAAAAGGAAGATAATATACAAAGGAGAGGAGTACTAGAAAGAGGGAAGGGGGAAAAGCAGGAAGGGAAAAAATGGAAAGAAAGGGGAAAGGGAAATCATGGAGAAATGTGAATAAACCTGCTGTAAATAGGGATGGAGGGAACAGATGGGAAGGGTGGGGAAGAGGGGGGAGAACCAAGATGCACCATGTACAGGTACAAAACAAATATGATTAATGTGATCATTATATGTACCATGTACCAATACATGTTCTTGGTTAAAAAAAAAAACAAAACAAACAAAAAACCCCCTGAAAAATCCAATAATGGGCAATGAAATTAAAAGTAGCAATAAAAAAATCTACCAACTAAGAAAATCCCAGGACCGATGGATTTGCTGTTGAATTCTATTAGAACTTCAGTGAAGATCTAATACCAGTATTCCTCAAACTAATGAAATTAACAGGCAAGGATATTCCTAAAGTCATTCCTGGAAGCTAGAATTATCCTGCTTCTAAAACTAGACAAGAACTTAACCGAAAAGAGAACTATAGGCCAATCTCTTTAATGAACATACAATGTAAAAATCCTCAATGAGACAGTAGCAAACAGAATGCAACAAATAATTGAAAAGATCATGTATCATGATCAAGTAGCTTTTATCCCAGGGATGTATGGATGATTCAACATATGTAAATCAGTAAGAAACACATCATATAAACAGAAGCAAAGACAAAGATCACATGATAATTTCAATGTACAGGAAAAGGTTTGGACAAAAATCTAACATCCATTCATGTTAAAAACCCTGAAGAGGGGTTAGGGATTTAGCTCACTGGTAGATTACTTGCCTAGCAAGCACAAGGCCCTGAGTTCGATTCTCAGCACCCTCCCCCAAAAACTCAAAGAACCTAAGTATAGAAGGACTTCATTTCAATCTGATAGAAACCATTTATGACAAACCTACTGCCAACATCATACTAAATGGGAAAAAGCTAAATACCTTCCCTCTAAAATCTAGAACAAGACAAGGATGTCCACTATCACCACTTCTGTTCAATATAGTACTCGAAACATTAACTGGAACAATCAGGAAAGAGAAAGAAATAAAAGGAACATGTATAGGAAAGAAGTCAAATTATCTCTATTTACATATGATATGATCTTCTACATAGGAGACCCAAAATATTCCAAAGGACTCCTAGTATTAACAACCAAATTCAGTACTGTAGCAGAATGCAAAATCTGTGCACAAAAATCAATAGTGTTCTTGTCTACCAAGAAATTAGAAAAACAATACCGTTCACAATAGTTTCAAGAAAAATTAAATATGAATTAACTAACCAAGGAAGTGAAAGACCTCCACAACGCAAACTATAGTACTCCGAAAAAAGGGATTGAAAAAGACACCAGAAAAGGAAAGATATCCTGTGTTCCTGAATAGACAGAACCAATATTGTCAAAATAGCCATACTCTCAAAAGTGATATACAGATGTAATGCAATCCCTACCAAATACCAATAGCATACCTCATGGAACTAGAGAAAACAATCCTAAAATTCACATGGAGCGAGAGGAGGCCCAGAATAGCAAAAGCAATCCTGGGCAACAAGAACAAAGCAGGAGGCATCACAATCCCAGGCTTCAAGATATGCTATAAAGCTACACTGATACAGAATGGTGCTGGCACAAAAACAGATATATAGATCAATGGAATAGAACAAAGGATGCAGAAACAACTCCAGGCACATTGAGCTATCTGACCTCTGACAAAGAGGCCAAAAATATATGCTAGAGGAAAGACAGTCTCTTCAACAAATGATACAGGGAAAGCAGACTATCCACATGCAGAAGATTGGATCTAGACTCATATCTCTCATCATGTACTAAACTAAAATAAAAATGGACCAAAGATATAAATGTCAAAAAAGAAACAGTCTTCTAAAAGGTAAAACTCTTGAATTTAGGTGTAGGCAAGGATTTTCTGTACAGAACCCCAGTTGCAGAAGAAATAGCACCAAGAATCAACGAATGGGATCACAGCAAAATAAAAAGCTTCTGCACAGCAAAGGAAGCAATCAACAGAGTGAAGATACAACTTATAGAATGGAAAGAAATTTTTGCTAGCTATTTCTTGGTAAGAGGACTAACATCTAGAATATATATAAAAAAAAAAAACCTAAAAAAAATTAGATTCCCCTAAATAAAAGACCCAATCAAAAAATGGGTAAGTAAATGAATAGACACTTCTCAGAATAAGTACAAATGGCCAATCAATACACAAAAAATGTTCAACATCTGAGTCATTAAAGAAACGTAAATTAAAACACTGAGATTCTACCTAACTCCAGAAAGAATAGCTATCATCAAGAAATCAAATAATAACAAATGCTGGCGAGGCTTCAAGGGGTGAAGGAAGAGGAATGCTTTGTCATTGTTGGTGGGAATGAAAGCTAGTACAAGGACTGTGGAAATCAGCATGGAGATTCCTCAAAAAACTAAAAATAAAATTCCATTTGATCTAACTATTCCCCTTCTTGGTATTTTCCCATAAGAGTTAAGTCTACTATATTACAGTGATACATTCATATTATGTTTATAGCAGTGCAACTCATGATAGCTACATCTTGGGAGCGGCTTATACATCCATCAGCAGATGAATGGATAAAGAAAATGTGGTTATTTATACATAATGGAGTACTAATCTGTCATAAAGAAGGATAAATGAGTCATTTGTAGGAAAATGGAAGCATCTCGAGACCAAAATGCTAAGTGAAATAAATAAGGCACAGGTTAAATATCACATGGTTTCTCTTACATGAGAAAGAGCAAAATAAAAGATAGATAATAGGAAATAAGGAGGTAGATCTTTTGCAGAAAGGAAGGAAACCAAGAGATGGAGAGAGGGTAGAGGAAGGGAATGCAAAAAGAATTAAGATGTATTATGTGTATGTACCAACTACCCACGAGGAATGGAATCATTAAATACTGCAAACACGTACTGATGAAAATAAAAACTTAAAAAGAAATGTAGCTTCTTGCTAAAATTTTTAGTGTTATTCGTATAGTCAAAACAATGCTAGCTAGAGTTTCCAGGGCATGCATGCCTACAGTTTTCCAAGTGAAGTTAGCATTCACAATAAAAACAAAATGCACTATTACTAGAGAGGCATAGAATATAGTGACTAAAAAAGCCTGGGCTTTGTAGTGAGTTTAAGGCCAACCCAGACTACATAGCTAGACTACCTCAAAAAACAAACAAACAAACAAACCAAAATAAAACAAAAAAATCCTTCAGAATTGCTATACCTGTGCTATTACCAACAATAAACACAGAATACATACATTTAGCAAAGTAAGGTTCAAGTTTTTTGAATTTTTTTTTGTTTTCAGATTGGGGGTCTGTAATGAGAATAATATATCAAAAGTTACTTGAATTAGTTCTTTCACTTCTCTCTATGTGGCTATATTATCCATTTCATACACAATATAGCTCGTGTTTTTCTCTGTATAAAAATAATACAAAGAGATACTCAGAGTGTCGCTCTTTCCTCTATCCTTTCTGCACCATTTCCACTCTCCTCCTGTAGTCTTCAATTTCATCATTTTTTGGTTCATTTTATTTCTTTTCATTCTCTTTTTTTGTAGTGGCAGTGATTATCATTTATGCTACACAAGCACTTTACCACTGAACCATGACCACCAGTCTCTTTGTTTCTTTTTGAAAAACTGAGAAGATATGTGTATATATTTTATGTCCTTTTAAAAAAACACAAGGTTTCATACCATATATTATTCTGCATAACACATTGGTTACTTAACAATATATCCAGAAATCTTCTATCAGGCTCAGTGATGCGCCTCATTATTTCTACACCTGCAAGATACTTACTTTTATGTAGATATAATAGTTTATTCAATCAGTGTTCTGTATATGGGGTTTTAAATTTATATTATTTTATAATCATAAGTAATCCTACAATAAGAGAATGTGTACACTTTTAATTTTCAATTGTTGGTGCCTTATCTTCACAGAAAATTCTTGAAAGTGTGACTGCTGAGTCAGTGGGTAAATGGACATACAGTTTTGATAGGTACTGCTAAATTAATCTACAAAAATTTTACATTCTCATGGCTACTAGATGAAGAATGCTTGTTTCTTCCAAAATAACATGTTAAGTGCTATTAAAAAGCTTTTGCACAGCAAAAGAAATCACCAAAAGAGTAGGGCGAAAACCCACAGACTGGGAAAAAATTTTTGCTAGCTATCCATCAGACAAAGGTCTAACATCTAGAATATACAAAGAACTCAAAAAAATTAAACCTCCCAAATTTAAAGACCCAATCCAAAAATGGGCAACTGAAATGAATAAACATTT
>PVJO010032972.1:0-12594 GCA_004026905.1 Hystrix cristata | reverse complement strand
GATTTATTTCACTTAAGAGTATGGTCTCAAGATGCATCCATTTACCTAGAAATATCTCAAGCTTATCATTCTTTACGGCAGAGTAGTACTCCATTGTATAAAAAACCCACATTTTCTTTATCCAGTCCGCTGTTGATGGACATTTGGGCTGTTTCCACGATTTAGCTATTACAAACTGTGCAGCTATAAACATGGGTGTGCATGTATCACTGAGGTATGATGCTGCTCTTAATTCTTTTGGGAAGTACCAGGAAGGGGAATAGCTGAGTCAAATGAAACTTCTAGTCCTAGTTCCCTGAGGAATCTTCACACTGATTTCCATAGCAGTTGTACCAGTCTACACTCCCACCAACAGTGGAGAAGGGTTCCTTTTTCTCCACAGCCCCTCCAGCATTTGTTATTGGTTGATTTGTTGATAACAGCCATTCTTTCTGGAATGAGATGGAATCTCAGCATTGTTGTAATTTGCATTTCTCAAATGACCAGTGATGTTGTGCATTTTTTCATATGTCTATCTGCTGTTTCTACTTCTTCATCTGAGAAATGTCTATTCATTTCAGTTGCCCTCTCTTGGGCTGGGTCTTTAAATTTGGGGGGGGGGTCTGATTTTTTTGAGTTCTTTGTATATTCAAGATGTTAGTCCTTTGCTGGAGGAATAGCTGCCAAAAATTTTCCCCACTCTGTGGGTTGTCTCTTCACTCTGTTGGTAGTTTCTTTTGCTGTGCAAAAGCTTTTCAGCTCCCAGTTGTTGATTTTTTGTGATATTTCCTGGGCAACTGGGGATTTGTTCATAAAGTCCTTGCCTACACCTATGTCTTCAAGAGTGCTGCCTATTCTATCTTCCAATAGATTAAATGTTTCTGTTTTAATATTTAGATCTTTGATCCACTTTGATTTTAGCTTAGTGCATGGGGAAAGACAAGGGTCTAGTTTTAACCTTCCACATGTGAAGAGCCAGTTTTTCCAGCAGCATGTATTAAAGAGACTGTCTTTCTTCCAGTGAGGTTGTTTGGCCCCTTTGTCAAAGATAAGGTGACTGAGCGTGTTTGGACCTGTTTCTTCATCTTCTAATCTGTTCCATTGGTCCTCAGGTCTGTTTTTGTGCCAGTACCATGCTGTTTTTATTACAGTAGCTTTGTAATATAGTTTTAGGTCAGGGATTGTGTAATGCCAACCATGAGGTATACGTTTTTTATTTTATTCTCCTGTAAAATTTAGTTGTCAGATGTACCTTATGGCTACCAGTCAGATATCTTAAACATTAGCTATTTGTAATGATTTTATAGAGACCTGGTAAGCTGCCTTCCAGGGCTTTTTACTTGGTCATTGGACCCGGAGCCAAAAGAAGCATTGATTACAGAAATGTTTAAGGTCCATGTGTTCAAAAAAACTTGTGAGCTACAGTTGTGGAACTTTGTTATTCTCCTTGTGAAAACTACAACTTTTTTCTCTCTCTCTTTTTTTTTTTTTTAATTCTGGGTATTGAACACAGGGCATTCTACCACTGAGCTATATGCACAGCCCTTTTTATTTTTTATTTTGAGACAGACTGGCCTTGAACTTGCAACCTTCCTACCTCAGCCTCCTGAGTAGCTGGAAATATAGGTGTGTGCCACTGTGACCAGAGAAAATGCTTTATGGATTTGTAATTTACATGGTTATAGTGGCTCCCAGAAAATAACTGCTAAGGCAAGATATTTTTTAAAGTTACTGAGTTTTGCTAGCTGGAAATATATCCTGGACTCTAGAAAGTCTAAGGCAGTAACTAATACACACATATAATGTAAGACTGGGAAAATGTTGACTTACGTACCTGTTTTTTCCCTCAAAAGAATCTGAACACTTTGGATAATTGTACTGATTTATGAGCTGCTGCTACCCATAAATGCTTACCCAGAGCATTCTGCTTTAACTATAGCGTTACAAGTGTAAATTTCTGCTATAGTTGCTGAAATCCCCAAGTGATATTAATGAAAGTAACTTCAGTACAACTTACAAGAAAATAAACAAGGTCAAACAAAGGTCATTTGCTCTTCATGAAGATGAAGTAAAATTAAAATATCCACGTGCAGTGACACAAGGTTTGTAAACGAAGTATCCTAACCACTGAAAGAATGATTAGCATATGAAGCAATCTGCTTTCCATACTAGAAAAATAAACTTTCATTAATACCTTGCTCGAAAAAACAACATTGGAGATTTTTTTAAATCCCAATTTGGCCACAACTGCCATTCTGCGTTGAAAAAATTGCTGTTGAAAACTGTCAAGTTGGAGACTTACTTTCTAACACTTTGGCTTCAGTATACACATAATTTATTCTCTGCATGTAGCTAGCTAGGTAGACAGCTAGCTATCAGGAACTTCAAATTCCACAAGCAATATTTGCATCCCTCTCAACCAAGGCAGCTCCTAAGATGGCTGTTCCCTCCCCTCCTTCTGCACACTCCTTCTGCTCCCTCCCTCCTCTCTCCCACCTCACACACCAGTAAAGGCCTCTAGGTTGCTGCGAGTCACTTGGCACTGCTTTCTGGAGACTGCTTTTAATCGCTAATACGCATGCTTGCCTCTGCCTCCCACTGACACCACTGTGTTACATCTCCCAGCCCTTTCTCAGTTAGGGGGTTGAGAGACTGAGTTCAGTGATGTACATTTACATACCTAGCTGCTGTTATCTGTTTTAACACCTCCTTTTTATTTATTATTTATTATTGTTATCACTATTGTTATTCGTGGTACTGAGGATTGAACCTGGAGCCTTCGTACAGATCGGCATCCCCAGCTCTTTTTTATTTTTTATTTTTAATTTGAGACAGGGTCTTGCTAAGTTGCCTAGTCTGGGCTCAAACTCTGAATCTTTCAGCGTCAGCCTCCTAGAGTGCTGGAATTACAAGTGTGGGCTACCATACCCAAGCTCTTCTTCTATTTTCCATTCCAGTTAGCTAGATAGAAAGCATTCGATGGACTATTCGGAGGTTCTAGATAACAGTAAATGTGGCCATCTGAATGGCTATGAGGGAGGCGGGGCTGTGCAACACCGGTTCCACTACCTCTACTCCAACTCACCTGCACATTGAATTAGAATGGGGGTAGAAAGTAATTCTTAATTTTGTCAGTCCATGGGATTGGAGAGTAGTTTTTCATAATAATTAGCACATCCTAACAAACACAATGCCCCTTTTCCAGCCATGGTCTGTTTTTGTATTCCCTGAAGTCTAAAGTTGTTTGCTATTAAATTTTTTAAAAAGTTTATTTAAAGAGCAAGAAGAAGAGGAGGACAGAATGAGGAGAAGGAAGAAGAGGAGGGAGAGGTAAAAATAGGACCAAGATAAACATGTGGCCTGAAAACTGAAAATATTTACTGCTTGAGGTCTTACAAGCAAAAGTTTCCAACCGCATATAGAGAATGTTAACCTAGTCCCTGTTCCTTGGTAAAGCCTCCGTGTGCCAGGAACCCTCATCACGATATCAGCATTGTCTACCTGTGCTGAGGAGTGGGGGTCTGCATCTCACCAGGGCTCTCAGCATCCAGGTGCCAGAACAGAGCAGGGCTCTCTGAGAGACATAAATCTGGTACGGGCTGGAGTCCCAGCTCAGCCAGAGCCTCACTCCTCCTCCTGGGCTCCCGAGGCAGCTCCCTGTCCACACTCTACAACTGCGCTTTTTGTAGGTCCTCTCCTTGGCTGAAAAACCAGTCTCAAATTCTTGGGGTGCAAACAGTCCTTACTATCCCTCTCATTGCTTTCATGTTCTAATTTATGTCCATGGATTCCCCTAATCTTCTCCATCAGAGTAAAAATTATTCTCACACAAATGTTCATGGACATAAATGCACGAATGGACACATATACCTGTTGTGCATACAGGGAGGTGTTACTGAAGTGTGTGCATGTGCAGCATTTAGGGTGTTGTCTACACTAGCCAGCAATTGGATAGAAACTATGATGCCTGTGTTTAATCATCTAATGAAATTATTTAAAGTTTTGAGGTATCAGTGAAGAAGATATCTACACCAGGCATTGCATTTTAGAAGTTGGAGTTTCTTTCTCCTGAAATTGTGACTTGATTATTAGTTAGCTAAATATACTTGAGAACTGCAAAGTAAAAACGGAGGTGCTGGGAACCGGAAGCACAGATCACGGCTTCCCTGGGCTAAGAAGGACTCCGTACACTTCACTAGAGCCTGAGAGACGTAGTCTTAAACTTCAAAGATCGGCATGAATTTTTCAACGGCAATATCTACACCAAACTATCATACTAAACGTTACTAATCCTGGGATCTGAAATATCAAAGTACGAAAGACAATTTACAATCAGTGAAGGGCCTTAAAATCCCTTGGAATTCAAACTAATGTTGGACTAAATTATAGTTTCATTAGAATAAATTTAAAGGCAATTTAAAAAGAAATGGAAATGGCTCATTGCCCAAATATAATTCTGGACTTCCCAACACCTCCTGAGCATGCATTTATTTGGTCTTGTCAATGTTTCTTTGGAAAATAAAGCATATCTCAGATACGGATTCATATTTCAGAAACGGCACAACTTTTAATGAGGTTGTGTTGGGAAAGTTTCCAAGGGGAATTAAGTTCTAAGTTCTGGGTTTCAGAGAACATGTAAAAGCCAGCCAAGAGTTATTATGCTCCATAAACATGTTAGGATTATGTACCTGCACTAGAATAAATCACTTATTTCCTTCTCTAAAATAAAAGGGCCACCAACTGGGATGGTCACTGCATCTCCCATGAACCTAAGAACTGCTGCCAAGCCGGGAGACTCTGCAGGGCACAGCAGGAGGAGGAGAGGACGCCTCCGCCCAGCTCCCGCCTCTGGCTCTCAGTGAATTAACACCGACAGGCTCCCTGGCGTCAGTGCCGCCCCAACAGTCTCCTTATCCCTTTTAATTCACGGATTGGATTGGATCGCTGGATAGACAAGTCACACTATGTTGGTGTCAAACACTGATATTTTTATAAGCCTTCAACAAATTTAATAACTTTAGCTTTTAGGCGAGATTTGCCCTCTCAGGGAAGAGAATGTCAAACCTTTTGTAAAATACTATAGTCATTCTATTTTAAGGCAGTTAAACAGAATGCTTGAGGATAAAAAAATTGGCATGAATTTCAGTTTTTAAGTCATTGATTTAAACTGGAAGCAACGTGGCATGCAATCTCTTTCTGTGTTTCGGGGGGCTAATGGCAACTTTTCCTAGCAGGATTTACGCTCGGATCTGATTATCATGCATTATATACATGTATTTAAATGTCATGCCCTACTCCCACAAGTAGGTACATTTAGTATGGATCAGTTAAAACAAAAGCGTAACTTAAAAGAAAAAGAGGATTTCCAGGGTGAATTTTTTAAGTTGCTTGCTCTTCTCTCAATGGCAAACTGTTTTTGGCAGAAAACATTTCAATATAGTTTCATTGTTCCAAGAGTGAATGGCTAATTTAAATTTCAGTTCAGGAAAGATTTGAGGATGAACCTGACATCAAGAACTGCACCTTGGACAGAGCTAATATTTCTTACACATGATCAAAACCTAAAGTCAGCCATATGGCTTCTGTAGGAGAGCAGTTTGCCGAAATGAACAGCTCTGCGCTCTTGGAATGACCTGCCTCTGGTAGTTTACGGACCATTCCCATCCCTCTCTGTGTGCCACAGAAGAAAGCAGCAGAAACTGTTTTCTGGTGTTTTCTTCCCTTTTCTCAACCATCTTTTTCTCAACTTAAACATCAGAGCCCCTTGAAATGGAGACCTCTAGGGAGAGTACAGTCTTTCTACCCATTCGTGCGAGACCTTATTTTGAAATTCTGCAAATATGGATCTCATATTCTCTGATGCTGATTCTGATTTGCTCTCGAAGCAAAATTTCCTCAAACAGGTTAATTTCTGTCCTTCCATAATAGTTGCCTACACATTTTAAAAGTGATACGGTATTATTTTTCCTTTTTAAAAATTTTTATTAGTATATGTTTGTAGCAAAGTAATAGTATAAGAGTTCATTTGTAAGTATTCGATGCTATACTTTATTTTCCCTTCAGATCTTTTCTTATATCCTTAATGTTATTATGTCTTGGTAATACGGCTATAAAATTAACCCATAGAAAAATCATTAAAAATATTTGTCTTGACAAATATTAATTTAGATGTACTTTTTATACTTTTACATTGATCTATTTGTTGGGTTTTTCTGTAAAATAGCAGTGTATTAGTTTTGGGGAATGCCCGTAAACCTAAAATATTGTATTTTACTCACATCCAGAAGCAGACAAAGAATAAGCAGGATTTTTTTTTTTTTACGTTTTTGAACTAAAACAAACTGCCTAAATAATAGATAAGAACATTATAAGATATTTGATTCACTTTGAGATATTCCAGAATCTTGAATAAAATTAGTTGAATCAAACTAAGTACAGACTATTGGAGGATTTTCAACAAAGGGAATTTGACAATTTAGATAGGAATCAACAGCGAAGACCATTAATCTTCCTGCTGTGAGAGGTAATATCACAACCTTGTGATGTTTCTGGGGTGACAGAAGGCCAGGCTGATCAGAGAGCCGATGTGGCTGTTATGAATTCAAGAACTTTTGTCTAAGCAAAAACAACATAGATGGAGACAGAAAAAAAAAAAAAAACTGAATTTACTTTCTCTGTAGCTACTAAAAGTGGATATTTTGTTCCAGATTTGAGATATTTTAAGATAACTAAGACTTTACATTTATAAAGCAATATGCAAAAATATAATAATTGTATCTATAAGCTTGGGTTACTTTAAGAGAAAGTGTCTGATATGTTGTAGGAAATATATTCTCTCTTAACTCTCTCACTCCAAAATGACATTTGGAAGAACTATACTATATGCCTCAAGGGCAAAGATAAAACAAAATAAAGGTGATAAGAAAAGTCAAACGTAAATCAGACTTAAAATAATGGGATTTCTTTTGCAGTGTGAAAGCCTTTTAATAGGATGTGGTCCCAAGCACTGACTGTTTGTATTATTTCCCATGCAGTCTGGGTTCTGTTCATAAACATTTTTCCTAACCCCTATGTCTTCCAGAGTTCTTCCTAGACTATTCTCCAGTAGATTTAGTGTTTCTGTTTTAATGTTTAGATCTTTGACCCGCTTCAATTTTAGTTTAGTACATGGTGAGAAACATGTACCTAATTTTAGTTTTTAGCATATGACAAGCTAATTTTTCCAGCATCATTTATTAAAGAGGCTATCTTTCTTCCAGTGAGGGTGTTTGGCTCCCTTGTCAAAGGTGAGGTATTTGAGTGTGTTTGGAGTTGTTTCTGCGTATTCTAGCCCGTTCCATTGGTCTCAGGCTGCCTTCATGCCAGTGCCATGCTGTTTTTGTCACAGAAGCTTTATAATACAATTTCAAGTCAGGGACTGTGATGCCCCCTGCCTTATTCCTGCTGCCCAGAATTGTTTTTGCTATTTGTGATCTCTTCTGGTTCCAGATGATACCCACTAATACTCCAGGGAAAACTTCTTATGGGGCCCTCTGCTCCTTTACTAGCTGCACAGGGCTGGCTACAGTGACAGACTCTCGGGATGAAAACAAAAATCCACATTCCCAGTCCCCAGATGGCCTCTCCTGTCTCAAGGCTTAGGGAAAGAGAAACCAGAGTTCAGGTTCCAAGAACCATGCAAAAGACTAATCTGGGGCTTTTGAGTTTAATAGTTAAAGGTAATTTTGACTCTGTGTGATGTTTAATTGACCTAACTCCCTCAGAGAATAAATACCCCACCCTGTTATCATGAGTACCTGCCAACTACTTCATGTTCATTGTGATGTAAAACCACCTTAGCTGCTTGTTACCTGGGGCTGTTTCTCACCCCCAAAGGCCTACCCCAAGCCCCAAACTCCCTCGTGCTTCTGCTTCTTATCTCCACCCCATTCACACTCTTAGTCTACACTATCCCTGTTCACTTGAATCTATTATTCAATTTGGCTTTCTAAAATGTTTCTACAACACAGAAAAACTCTTTCCTGACTGGTGCTTTCCTGTAAATTATTTTCTCCACGTATGAAAACTTCTCAACTCTTTAATTAAATCTTTGTATCGTCCAGGTCTTCTTTCCTCTGGACACCTGCTCAGAATATCTGTAGACAGTCCTGTTTCCTCTCACTTTGACCTGCACGACTCTATCAAGACACAATCTTTACTTTCTCCTAGCAATTAATTATTGTGCTGTTTGTTTTTTCATTGTCTGTCCTCCGTACTATTCCATCATGAATTCGAGAACTATGTTTAATTTTCTGTACCATCTGGACATTATAAACATAATTTTTTGATGTTTGCTTTGAATAAACAATTTAAGGCAATGGGAAAGTTGTTTTTAAAAAGTAGATGTCTTAAGTCAAAGCTGTCTAAAACTTGGAGAGAACAAAGAATTACTGACTGACTGTTGTATCAAATATTTCATTTATATTATTTTACTTCGTGCAGCCACGCTGAGATGTATGCGTTGTCACCGTTTTGTGGACTAGGAGTTAGGGGGTTTGAGACGTGCCTGGAGCTCCTTGCTGGTTTTCAGTCCCTTAGCTGATTCCTGGGGGCTGAATCTCCCAAGATCACTGCACAGCTGGTTTCTGTTTGAACGTGGACAAAGCACAACACGGGATCCAGAGGGCCAGACGAAGGACGCGGGTGAGTAGTTCTCTCCATCCTCCTGCATCGCAGAGGACAGTGGTATTTTCTCTGTGATTCCATTTCCTATTCTCAACCCCTGCAGTTTCTGGCTTTTCCCAATCGGCCCCACTAGACGTCCTCCCCTTGCTGCTTCAGCATGAGAATGGTAGCGATTTCCCGCTGCTGCTAATCTTGGTTGATTTAACAAATCCTTGTTAGTTTTTCATCTCTTTTCTCATTGTATGGCCTTTCCTACACTAAATTTTCTCTGTTTACCTGGGCAGAACAGATCATGTTTTCTGGTTGGACACTGACATGTACAGGTGTTTTTCCCATCAATTTCAGCGCTCTGTGAGTTTCCCTGAGTCAATAAAGTACCAGCAGTTCCCACGGACAGCAACGAGCATATCTCTAAAAGTCTAACTTAGTGGTGGAGGATAATAACACAGATCTCGCCTAGTCTGAGAAGAAAGAGGAAGATGAATAATGATACTGGTCTATGTTTTTCTAATGATTTTTTCAGCTTTCAAATAATTGTATCCTTTTCACTGCACTTTGAGAGCAGCCAAATATTATTCCAGTCATTCACAGAGTAAAGCACAGACAAGTGAAAATAAAATAATTTGCTTTTTATTTGTTTTGTAAGCCACAGCTTTTTCTGCTAGGATGTTAATAGCAAGAGTTGCCCTTTTTGAAAGTTTTTAGACCTACATAAATTATGATCCAGAGATAGAGGGGAGAGGAATACCAGGGCCCTTTAAATAGCTTTTGAGGCCACATGTCAAATGTCATTAGCAATGTTGCTTGGGAATATCAGCGTGTTTATAGCAATCCCAAAGATGATTGGCCTTCAAGAACAGTAAAATCCTACCACAAAAGATAAGGAAAACGCTGAAATTTAGTAATTAGTATTATGAATACTATTCTTAAAGAGCATGTCAAAGAAACCAAAAGAAATACCCTAAACGAAAAAAACAATGTCATCTAGAGTCTTTGTTGTTGAATGTTAGGAACATCATCTGGAAGAATTGAGAAAGTCTCCTAGCCAGACTTGGTGGCACACACCTGTAATCAGAACACCCAGGAGGCTGAGGCAGGAGGATCGCGAGTTTGAGGCCAGCCTGGGCTACATGAGTTCAAAGCCAACTTGGACCATATAGGCGTTGTCTCAAATCAATCAATCAATCAATCAATTAATCAATCAATGAACCAGTGTTCTTCGCATTTATGGCTTCTGTGGTTTTGGCCTAGTTCTTGGGGGATGAAGGGTGCAAGGGTACTTACTCATGCCACTTGTTGACTTCTGCCCAGTGCTCGGTTCTAAACCCAGCAAATGACTTTAACTAAATCAGTACAGCAGCCTACAGGAATTCCATGTGTTTGTCTGTTACTGTGCTATGAGGAATACTATCCTCTCTTCAAATGTAGCTGACATATTTCATGGTCTACCATCTGTAAACCGGGCCACATTCTGGACATTGACCAGCCCATTAATTAGAAGAGCTCTCAAATGTAGAGCCCAAAAGAAAATATAGCACAGGACAAAAGTCAGTGCATTGGAAGGCAGAATGGGCAAGTGACTCTCATTGGGATGAATGTTTGTTTATTTATTTTTTGGGGGGGATGGATGTTTAAAAACAAGAACCCATGAATTCTGGCATGTGGATGGCGCATAGACTCAGAAATTGATTTATTAGTCAGGATCCTTTCATTGTAAACAACAGAAACTCAACTCAAAATAGATTTCTCAAAGGGAATATATGGTTTCTTGTGCCAAAGTTTGAGAACACTGATGTTTCAATCAAAGTCAGACCCAGGGGCTCACAGGAGAACATCAGAATCTGTCTAACATTTTGCTTCTTCCACTAGGTCATGCTACATGGTAGGTGCCAGAAAAAATGTTCCAGGGAAAATTATTCTTGGCTATCTTGATGCAGGTGCATAGTCCGGTACCACTCACGATGCCCAAGAAGGTAAGAAAACTTTGGCCAGGCTGCTCATATTCCCTCCCTGTGTTTCATAGTAAATGACGAGCCTCACGTGAGCCAGAGGAAATGAGATCCTCAAAGGCAGAGGAAATCTATCATGGAACGAGAAAGGAAGCTGAGAAAAAACATTCAGGTGCTTGACATAGTAGATGATGTTAAATGCATATAAACAAGGATGCCCACAGGTGGTAAAAATACCAGTGGTGGAATGGACAGAATGCCATTGTAATGTCTAGTTTTCTTTAGAAAATGTACTAGTAAAAAAAAAAAAAAGGCTCAGAATCAAACTAAAGGATAAAAGATGAATTCTCTGCCATCTTTTAAAAAATCTCTTACACGAGAGGCAGGTAAAAGTTTTGTCCCCCAAAGCAAATTACCTATTTAAAGTTAATTGGACTTAAGGTGTCAGAAAGATGTCAAAGTTATGGGTCTTCAGAAAAGTTATTGAAAATAAAAGTTTTTAATTACATTAAAATGAAAAATAAAACGCAAAATCTATTAACCCATTTACTTGTAACCCAACTTATCTGTATATATTTTCCATAGAATTCACTGTGGTCTACACTATCTTTGACTATTTTTTTTCTGACTGCTTCTATTTTTAAATATTGTATTTTACTGCCAATTAAAGGATTTTTCTTCTCTGCCAGTATAGGAAGCAAAGACTCTTTAGCAGAGAAGAAAGAGGTAAGATTTGGGGTACTGAGAGATCGTATTTGTTTTCTTTTGACCTACTGTTTCTATCTAACGAGGAATGAAAAAGTATACTAGATACAGCATTAATTATCCATGAGTAGATCCTGGAGGTCAAACCAAATTTCTCTGAATAATGAGAAACTACTGAAAATAAACATTCCCGACAAAGAATTACTAGCCATGAATTCTTATACTTTGTGTGGCTCATGAAGAACTGAACATCCTCCAATTCTGCAGCCTTCTGGGCCACTCCTCTCTTTAAAATTCAAACGATGATAGTTTTTATTTTCCCTTCTGCCTAATTTACAAGAAATACGTTTTTCTACCCAAATGTTTCTTGGTTAGAACTCAGGAGTGTTTTCTTTTTCCCCGGTTGCTTCCTGCAGTCATTTGGCACTTTTGATTCACACTGTTTCTCGAATTCCCCAGCGTCTCACCACGTGCTGGTCAGTATCACTCCCCCCACCTCCCCCCCACCCAGGATACTAGAGCTCTCTGAAGTGTGGGAACACGTTCATCCAATAATTCTTTAATGCATACTATCTTTTTTTGTTGTTGTTGAAGAAAAACCTTACTCAAAGGCTTTAGAACACAAAAAGTTACAATAGGCTGGGGAAGAGATGCATGGCAATCTTCCCCCTTCTACCAGAATGGACACATGGTTTCTGGAATCCACATGCCGTTACCCTCCTCCAGAGTTGGCCATCACTCTCCTAAGCCCCTGGCTTGCTGCTTTGTTGCAAGCACCTATTTTCCTTCCCTGGTCACATTTGCCTGCACTCACGGGACATTACATAGTGTATCTAGTATATCGATGTATGCAGAAAACCCTTCTTAGAATAGGGCTGACTTTATACTGCATATCTAAAGGACCCCCTTAAAGAATTTTCCCAATGTACACATGGGACGTTCTCCAAAATAGACCACATACTAGCTCATAAAGCATGTTTAAGTAAATGCAAGAAAATTGAAATTATACCATGCATACTATCAGACCATAGTGCAATAAAATTGGAATTCAATGGTAGTAGAGAACAAAAACACCACATAAACACTTGGAAACTAAACAACATCCTTCTGAACAATAGCTGGGTCACAGAAGAAATTAAAGAAGAAATTAAGCAATTTATTCAGTTTAATGATAATGCTGATACCACATACCGGAACCTATGGGATACAATGAAAGCAGTACTACGAGGGAAATTCATTGCATTGAACTCCCACATCAGGAAAACAGAAAGAGCCCAAATAAACAATTTAATGTTGA
>PVJO010032971.1:0-12579 GCA_004026905.1 Hystrix cristata | reverse complement strand
CACAAAAAAAAAAAAAAAAAAAAAAAAAGAAGAAGAATAAATAAAGAGGGTCATAAAGAAAGGTAGACCAAAGGTTAGACCATCATGCATTGGCCATGACTTGTCGAGCTGAGAGAGAATGAAAAACTACAGAGAAGTATTTTGGGAGATTACCTGGGTTAATACTCTAGCTCAGTCTTTTTTAATCATGGGCTTTTCAGCACTCTGATATATCAATTTCTTTGCTAATAAAACGAAGACAGTGATGGTACCTATGCTGGTTTATTTTCAAATAAAATTGTCCATTTAAATCCCTTAACACAGAGCTTAGCACCTGATGAGCAATCAATAAACTTTAGCCATGATCATTGTTTTCAGACTTTCTAAACCTATTTCTACTTTGAGTTGAAGAAAACCAGAGTCCTTACAGTTTACCTAGAATCCCCTCTGGAAGGCTTATCACAGTGAAGATTGCTGGCCAATGCCCATGAATTTCTGATGTATTAGATCTGAGATAGAACCCATCAATTTGCATTTTGAATAAATTCTCCAGTAATGCTAAACCTAGGTTGGATCCATTCACGGATTATGTGCCCAACAAAACAATTACAAGTGCATGTCTGTTCCAAAGGTTTTATAATTTTTAAAGAACAATATTTATGCTCCACTAATGTGTGTATTTGCATTGTTATTAAAATATTGCTTAATATTCACTATCGAAATTTTACTGAGCATTCACTGAAACACTATTCATAAATGTTTTATTTTCAAAAGGAAGTCTTCTCTAAAGCTCTAATTTCCACTCATTTATTGGAAGAAAATAACCTAAGATTGTTGAAATTATCCTATTTTCTATTTGAGGCATTTGATCAAACTACACTGGCACAAAAATTTCATATTTATCTGGTCATGACATGAATTGTTCATGACATGCTAATGAAGTCTGTATAATAACAACCAATGAGCTGCTTCTTAAACATGCATAATAATAAGAAATTACAGCAATTAATTTAGAGTGATATGCAAATATACCTTTTGCAACTGCTCATATCATTGTCTTTGATAATAATCTTAAGACGAGTAATAACTTTTATAGTAGATGTACATGTTTCTTTAGCATATGGGTGTCTCCTTGGTAATATGTGTCAGTTATGGGACTACCACCCCATTAACATTTTGTGCAAGCTACATGTTTTTAATCAGTGTTCTTGAGAAACAGAAATTTAGTATTTAATTTCCCTTTAAGCATGTACTTTCTTTTACTTTTAATCACTTATGCTGAAAAGATTCGGTGCAATGAGAAAATTAAGCAGTTGAAAATTTGCACCATGGCAAAGCAACTGCAGCAAATGTATCAAAATATTATCTACATACTCTACATCAGGAATGCTTAAAATTTCTTAACCCCAGTGTTAAGGCTTGTCATAAACATAGAAGAGGGTACCCTTTCTGTGTCTTCCTGCCCCAGCACTGCTCTGTCCCTTTAAATATGTAAGTCTGGTGTGGTAGTACACGCACACACTTGTAATCCCAGTGCCCTGGGAGGCTGAGGCAGGAGAATCACAAGTTTGAGCCTACCCTGGGCAATCTAGTGACTTGGAGAGACCCTGCTCCTAAATAGAAATTTTAAAAGGGCTAGAGATGTAACTCAATGCAAAGGCTCTGGGTTCAATCCCTGTTTCAGTAAGTTTCCCATTACTGGGACAAAATGACCAACACTGACAATGTAAAGGAGGAGAGGTTTATTTTGGTTCACAGTTTCAGTCCATGATCACCTCGCTCCAAGGCAGAAAAAGCATGGTGGAGAGGCCCAACAGAGGAAAACTGTTCAACATGGCCACGAGGAAACAGACAGTTAAGAGAGGAACTGTGGACAAGAGTACTGCCTTCCAGATCACACCCTCGGCCACCCATCTCTGCTCAGCTCCAGCCTCCAAACGGCACATTCAATTATTGTGCCTCTATGCTCCAATCACCTTCCACACATATGAGACTCTCAGGAGACGTTTTAGATCCAAACCACAGTAATTCCCATTACTGAGAAAAAAAATTGTAGATTAGGGGAAAAACAGCTTTGACATTGATATTGGCATTCTTGTGTAAGAATTCCATCAAAAATGGCAGATGTGTGTTTGGGGGAGTATGCAAAGGAAGATAAATTGTGGGATGAATATTATCGAAATATGTTATATGTATATTTGAGGATACCACATTGAAAACTAAAAACAAAACAAAACAAAAAAAAAGAAATAGTAGATGTGAAATTTCATGTAACAGCTTTGTAGATAAATATAGAAAACATTTACTAAGTCATTACTGTGTTAAGTAACATTTATGTGGTATTTGTCTCTGATCTGTTAATTTGAAATAATAAAAACATTTTTGTTTATTAATAGTACTTTTGCTAATCACACTAGCAGTAATAGCGAATGAATATTGCATATTAAGCATGCATGAGGTATATAGTATACAGTATTTCATCAAATTCCACCTACCAATCTCATTTTCCTCTTTTCTTTCAATTTTTCTGTTCCAACAACAACAAATTTCCTCCTGCCTTTAGAAAACCTTTTCACTGTGTATATAGTGCAATCAGCCTTCTGTCGCCTTTTTCTCTGAAGCAGATGGCATCTTTTCCCTGGACAGCCCTGTTTAAAGATGTGGAACCTGAGGCATAGAATGCTTCAGTTACTTCTCACGTTATGCGGTTGAGGAAAAGTCAAGATCGTTTGATCCTGAGAGTCCGGCTTCAGGGCCAATTTATTTAATATCTTGGATATAATCTTTTCTGACCGTAGAAATGAGTTATCAAAATGTCAATCATTTGATAGTATAGTAAATATGATAGAGAAAATAGAGGTTACTAAAAGTGCCTTACTCATTTTAAACCTCCTGTGAGGGTTGAGACAGAAGCCAGCTGCCTAGGAAGCGATGGTGAGGGTGAGTGTCCCCAAGCTGGTATTGGAGAAAAGCAGGTACCCTGAGGCAGGAGTGAAGCAAAGTCTTGTAATGGATGATTAATGAAAAGAAAATCTAGCTGGACTAAACCTCAGTGTGTAGGGGTTATGTGAGGAGAAACTGAACCAACCTTGGATCGGAGCACCCACCTCCCAGGCCATCTTAGCAGAGAAGTAGACTGAGGGAGGGAGCAGGCCCTTTGGTGATGACCCAGCCAACAGAATAGACTCACACTTATTGCCCACCAAAGAAGGAGAATGAGACATATGCAACCTGCATATTTAGAGAAGCAGAAACACGAAAACAAGGTGGAACAATACCTGATATACCTGCATCCAGTAAACAGCAGCACTACAGAAACTGCAAGTGGCGAGACTGTGGGGAAAGACAAGGCTTGCCCAACGAAGAATAAATAAATAAATAAATGGCTCAATCCCCAATCATACAAAGGGAGTCCTGCGTTTTGTGGAACATTCAGCATACTACCCTATTGCTTCCCCAAACACTGGAAAGGCCTGAGATGGTGTAGGGTCCTGCCCTCCACCTCCTACTGGCAAATGGGGCCCTCTGCCCAAGCCTAGGGATGGCTTTAGGTCCTGTGATGGGGCTGAGTAAGCAGACAGACAGTGAACAACAACTGAACTGGTGGGATTCTGGCCTGTGGAGGAAACACATAGAGACATTCACAATATTTACCCCCCAAAATTGATTAAGGCAATTGAATTCACAGAGGCCTGTAGCTGATCCAGTCCAAAGTACAGCTTGCAAGCCAGACATGGATTCAGAGGTAGCAATATGTCTCTTGGCTTTAGGCAAGAGAATGACTGGTAAACAAGGGGGGACCTGCTTGGCTACTCACAGTCATCAGATAGTAACTCCAGTAAAGAGGAAGTTGCATAGAAGCTCTGCATTAATGCTATAACAACTGTGTGAATGTCTTTATTTCTATTTATTTCTATTACTATATATTTACTTTTACTTCTGTTTTTAGTTTTCATTTTGATTGCTGTATTTATTGTTTCTTTGCCTTCTTTTTGATGTAGATCATCTTGGTTGTTTTTCTGTTTTCATTTTTTCCTTTCTATTTCTTCTCGTTCTTGCTTCTTTATTAGTATTGCTTTGTTCTTATACTTTGTTCTTTAAAGTTTTCCCCCTTTGATCTGCTCCCATGTTTAGTGATTCTTCTCTTTCATTTTTTTCTCATCCTGCCTATTCTTTGTTCTGCTCTCTTCCTCATTATCTTTCATGCTTGACTTCTCCCTCTTCCTATTGGTCTAATGCCACAAATATAACAGAAGTTGGACTAAATGAAATAGAAAATAAGAATTAATCAGTGATATAACCTAAACAGTACAAGTCAAGAACATGTTAGGTAATACTTTTTAAAAATTGGGCTTAGAGTATACAAACAAAGCATATTAACCGATTCTGACAAACTCAGAGCCTTCCACAATCTCTAACTAAAATTTTACCCATCTTTATGTCTCCTTCTGCCTGCAAAAATGTGCCCACAAACCCCCTCAAACTAGTCCTTTACCACAGCCATAAAAGTTCCAGTCTGACATCCTTTCTATTTTTTTCATATTGACATTTCTCTTACCTCTCTTCCTGCTGACATATTCCCTTACCGTTTCTTGGTAATTATCTAATATACCTGGAAAAGATTTGTGTATTGTGATTTAGAGTTCATATATTTCTTGTTGTCACTCCTTTATTCATTCAATTATTTTCTCATTCATTCAGCAACTATTTATTAGGCATTCTCCATGTACCATGTACTGTTTCAGGTTATGGTGACAGAGCAATGAACAAAACAGACCAAGTCCTTTATAACATGGAATTTAATTTCCAGTGTGTGGGCATAGAGACAAAGGCTTCACTGATGAGAGGACTTTTGAAAAATGAGCTCAGCAAAAGAGGAAGTTAGCCATGTAACGGAAACAACAAGGGCAAAAGCTTATAGATGGGAGTAGCTCAGTGCATTTGAAAAACAGCAGCAGCTGAAGTCATCAGAATAAAGTGAGAAGAATGAGATTAAGAGAAGGTGAGAGCTGGGTGTTGTGGTGCACATTTATAATCACAGCTACTCAGGAGCCTGAGGCAGGAGGATAGAAAGTTCAAGGCCATCCTGAGTAATTTAGCAAGACTGTCTTAAAGTAAACAATGAAAAAGGCTGGAAAAAGGCTGGGTATGTAGTTATGTGGTAGAGCATCCCTGGTTTCAATTCCCCGGGGAAGAGAGAGGGAGGGAGGAAGGGGGAGAGGGAGAAAGAGACAGAGACAGAGACAGAGAGACAGAAAGACAGAGAGAGAATACGAGATTTAGTTTCAAGTAATTGTACCGCTGCCTTTTGCTTTATGATTGTCTTTACTTCCCACTGCTTTGTAAAGCCACCTTCATTGCAACTTTCTATACATATGTGAACCTAATTTGATATAAGCTTTGCTCCACCTATTATTTCCTTATGTATGTACCACATAGCTTTCAATATTACACCTGTATGAAAATTTTTGTGAATTAAAGAAAAATCATTAGTGCACCTTTGCAGTACATAATGATTACATTCATTGTAGGGAATTGGGACATGCATATAACACATTGTAGTTATTTTTTTTATCCCCTTCCTTTATAATAAATCTTGATGATTGGTAGGAGAACTCTCCAGTCTTCCTCAAAATAATTGTTATATTCTTCATTCTTTATTCTTTCTAGTCTTTCAGATAAATTTTATGATCAGCTTGAAAAGTTCCATCAAAAACCTTTTGGGATTTTCACTGCAAATTCACTGTAATTATTGATTGATTTGACAAGAATATATTACCAGCAACTGGAGTGTTTCATTCATGGGCGTGGTAGATTTCTGTGATGGTTAAGCTTGATTGTGTCAACTCAGTTGGTTTGGGAGCTGCCTAGGGGATTAGTAAAGCACACTTCTGTGTGTGTCTGGGTGGATCATGGCAGTGTGACTTTGGATATTATATATGGTCCCTGGCCCCTTGCTCTCTGGCACTGTTCCTCTGCTCTGCTTCCTAGTGACCATGAAATAAGCAGTTTTGTTCCTCCAAGTCCTTCTGCCAGGATGGTCCTACATCAAGCCAGGCAATCATGAACCACATCAGTATGCTGAGTACTTTGAACTGAAGGATGTTGCAAGGGCTTCGAAAGCCAAGTTTCTCTCCTTCTGCGCTCCTCACTGTTGTTGGCCTTCTTTCTCCTTTAAACTGAGTCATAGAGGTCAGAAGTCCTCTTTTCCAAGATGAGTGCTAAAAGTAGATTTAGATTATGTCTCTAACAAAGCAAGCTATAAAAGCTGAAAGGGTCACTATCTCCTTTTTCTCTTAAAGGCTCTCATTCCAGAGATATCCTGCCTCCTCCTCATTCCCTTTTTTCTAATCATTTTTCTACAAGGCTGTCAATTCTTCATCAAACTTAAGCATAATACTGAATGGTTTATTCTGAGGCCTCAGGTCTCTATTTCTGAAGGCTCACATATCACATAAAGCTTTGTTAAGTAAATTTTTTATGCTTTTTTCCAGATAATGTGTCTTTCCTTAAAGCAGTATTAGCTATGACCAACATGATGGGTGACTGAAAAGGCATTGCACTCTTTTCATTCATACATTTTTTTAATTATTTAGAAATGTATTTATTTTTATTTTCAAACAAACTCCAATTTAGAAGAGTTTCAGTTTTACAGAAAAATCATGAAGACAGTACCAAGTTCCCATATGCCTCACACATTTGCAATTACTGACATCTTACATAAGGATAGCACATGTGTTACAAATAAAGAAACCATACTGATATGTTATTATTCAGTAAAGTTTATACTTAATTCAATCTTTTGTTATCTAATGTACATTTTTCTATTTGAGGATCTAATTCATGATAATGCTTTGTTGTCATGTCTCCTTGGGCTCTTCTTGGCTGCGACAATTTCTCAGAATTTCCTTGTTTTTTTGTCATTGTTGTTTGTTTTTTGTAATGAGCTTGACAGCCTTCGACTAATATTAGTCAGGTAGTTTGTAGAATGTCTCTCAGTTGGAACTTATCTGATGTTTTTCTCATGATAAAAGTGATGTTATGGGTTCTTGAGAGAAAGTCCTTAGATATAAAGTGTCATTTACTTTAAATCACATTTAAGTATATCCTATCACTTTGATTTACCACTGATGACAATGTCGAATACATGGAGGAGGTAGTGTTAGGTTTCTGCACTGTAACTTTACTCTTTGCTTTCTCCTTTCCATATTGTACATTTTGGAAAGAAGTCCCTATGCACAGAACTGCATCTCGAAAAGAGAGTTATACTGCACTTCCTTGAGTCCAGAGTAGAACATAAATTATTTGGAATTCTTCTATATAGGAAATTTGTCTCTTCGTGTTGATTTATTTAATTATTTTATTAATATCAGTATGGACTCTTGGATATTTATTTTATTTAGGGTGATGTAATTTTATGCTACTATTTATTTTGTTACTCAGATTCCTGCATCTTTTGCTATAGGGACCTATCTTATGGTTCCTGTGTCCATTTGGAATATTCTGGTAATTTTTAAAACATTTTCTTGCTTTCTAGCACTACAGAATGCTCTAAACTTATAAAAATTTTAATACTGTCCTACAATCATCCATTTTTTGAAGGATTCCTAGGTATTACAATTGGGGAATGGTTTTAGAAACTGTGATCTGGGCATTAGATATGCTCATCATTTCTGGGTTTTGCTATTAGATTGATCGAGCTAACAGAACAAGGAAATACAGGTATGTATATACATATTTTTATAAATATTTTATGTCACCATTGGTATTTATACTAAGATAAATGTGAATTCATATTGCTATCTCTAAATGTACTGCATTATCACTTAGACCATTTTAGCCTTGCTGGTCTGGGAAAGCCTGCTCCAGTAGTGAGAAACCTGGTTTCTACCATATGCCAATTCTAGTATATATTTATAGCAGTACCAGAATTGTTAACTATACCTTCAGATAAAATAACTTGATCCAATGGAAGACAGTATTTGTCTGTCTTTTGCACTCCTTTCTAAAATTACTTAAAGCAATGACTTGCTCCCTATCCCTTCAAGTGAAATTGTTTCAGTACCTTGAGGCTCTATTATCACATTATACTTTTCATCTTGGGATGTCCTAGATCTCTGAAATTATTTTAAAAATTTGCAACCATTGAGATTCATTCTGTCCTCTGAAGTTCAGTGGGTTTTGATGAATGATTAGTGCCATGTGTCCATTACTGCAGGAGCACACAAAACAGTTTTGCTAACTTGAAAAGTTTGTTGTGCTTCATCTATTTAGATGCTCTTTGATTTTTGATGGGGTTAGGTCCTCAAACAACAATTGTACATTGGCAACGCATTGAATTATTTTAATTTGCCAAACATCACAGCTTAGCAACACACTACACTGTAGAATAATGGTTATTTACCCTCTTGATTACATGACTCATTAGGAGGTCCAGTTTGGTATGACAGATACTGCATATCACTAGCCCAGGAAAAGATCAAAATTTGAAATTTCAGGGTAAGCTTTTTACTGAATGCTGACCATTTTTGAACCCTTTTAAAGTAAAAAAAAAAAGGTAAGTCAAAAACATCTTAAGTTAGGAAAATGTACAATATTTTCTAATACCTTCCCTGAACCTGCAGCTTTTGCCATTTGTGTTATTTTTATATTTTTATCTTTCTTACTATGCCACGTAATGGAAGTCATAGAGTTTGCAGATTTTTCAGCTGACTTCTTTCAGTCCCAATATTCATTTAAGATTTATCTAGGTCTTTTCATGGCTTGATGGCTCACTTCTTTTTATTGTTGTGTAATATGCCATCATAGGGATTGATCACAATTTATTTAATTATTCACTTATTCAAAGATTCATTAGTTGCTTCCAGTTTATGGTAATTCTAAAATAAATATACTATAAATTTACATATGCAGACTTTTGTGTGTACATAAGCTTTCAACTCGTTTGGATGAAATAGTAAGTATATATTTAATTTTGTAAGAAAATGAAAAACTGTCCTTCAACTTGGAGTCCCACCAGCAATGAATGAGAGTCATTGTTGCTTTGCATTCTTGCCAAAATCTGGTCACATCAGTGTTTTGAAACTTAACCACTCTTTTTATATTGATTTAGTTTACAAAAATATTGTTTAAGTATTTCAGTAGTTGTCACATTTTATATTCAAAATTTTCTGACTTTGTTATGTAAATATTTATATGGAGAGTGAATAATATGCTTGTCTTCCTTTTGATCCCTTTATGTTCAATTTAACTTTCCTTATATTTACTGGACTCTCTAGTACCTGCATTTCAGTGTTGAGGAAAAGTAATGATAGTAAGTATTTTTTAAATTAAAAAGTGTTTTTAATGATTTGCAATTAGCTATTATGTGTTTTGTAAAATACTTATGGACATACTTTTTTGAGTTAAAAAGATAGTCTCATCCTGTAGCTTGGTGAGTGTTTTTTTTTAATCATGAAAAGATGTTTAATCAAATATTTGACTATTGAGAGTATCACAGTATACCCTCCTTTACTGTTAATGTAATAATTAAAGGTAGCATATTTTCATATTTTTAAATATCCAGAAGAAATCAACATAATAATGAACACTTTTTAATAAACTGAAAATCTGCTAATATTTTATTTAAAGCTATTATTACATTTTATGTTCATCAATAAGTTGGGCCTTGAATGTTCTTTTCTGTTACTATTCTTGTTACATTTTGGTATAAAGGATATATTAACCTCACAAAAGGCTATTTAGTGCTTTGCTATTTCAATTTTGTGTAAGACTGGTAGCTTTTTTTTATTCAAATAAATGGTAGAATATTTATCGTTTTTTGGTTTTAATGGAAGATTTAATGTTGGGTAGATTTTAAAATTATTGATTCTATTTTTTTAATGTTTCCATGTATATTTGGAGTTTCTGAAGCACACTAAAATAATTTTTGAGATTTATAGCCTCTAGACCATTTTTCATTAAATATGAATTTTCAAATATTAGTAGCATAAATTCATAATTCCTTATTATGTGTAATCTTAAATCTATATATACTTGCTGTTCTTTCATTTCTAGTATTATTTACACACTAGATTTTGATGAAAGTTTGTCTGTTTTATTATAAGAATTTGTTTGGGGTTTTGTTAATATTTCTCTTTTGTTAAATTTTAAAGAGCCTCCCATACTTTATTTTATCTTTTGTTCTAAATACTGAAGCTTTGTTCTGTTTTTCTTTTTCTAACTCTTTGTGCCAGATGCTATATTTTTTCTTCCATGGTGCAGAGCTTTTGCTGGCACGTGTCTGTTTAACTAGAGGTATTGACATGTCACTCATTAGTATAGCCCCTCCATTGGAATGCCAGCAGAAGTAATGAGTCACTTTTGACCCAATGAGGTTAAATATAAGGTGCAGATTTTCCTACTCCTTCACTCTTTGTTGCAATTCTCTTATACCACTTGACTGTCTTGTAATTCAGTTTAATACTGACACTAAATACTCAGTGTTAAGTGAGGACTCCACAGGTTAAAGGGTTCAGTCCCTTCAGATGGTCCCACTTTACACTCCTGCTGGCAAATTCCATGTCCTCAAGCTATTTACATTTTTGTCTGACTAGGCTACAAATTCAAGGGGTCCCACAAGCCCCTTTCACATTTGAAAATTTTCTTGAATGACTTGCAGAACTTAGGAAAGTTCTGTACTTACAATTACTGATTTGTTATAAGGAATGCAAATGAATGACCAAATGACAAGTTCATAGGGACCCACATAGAAGAGTCCCAAAACAGCTAAGTTAGGTAGAAATATTATAGGCATTCAGACAGGGCTGGGCCCTCAATGGAGTCAACACGCAAGAACAGAATACACTACAACTATGACCAAAGGTGCATCCATTGAAGGCCAGGCCTCAAGATAAGGATAAAATGGCCAGAGCTAAACACATGCCTGGGAGATAAACAATAAGCTGAGGATTATACTCACCCGATCTGATAAAGCCTAGACAAATATTGGTCACCCTTGGTGAGCGACCAGGACCTCCGGACCCACTCCATCCTGGAATGTCTTTGTTCTTTCCATGTCCATTTACTACTTGACCTGTTTCCCCATTGGATCAATATTACCTAAGTGACTACACTTGTAATGTTACTGGCTGGTCATAGTGCTAACCAACATTGTACCCACCTAGTGATTTTGTCCTATAAAACTTCCTCTGAGATTCCACCTCACTCCACAAAGAATGGCTATTATCAACAAATTAGCCAATAACAAATGCTGGAGGGGCTGTGGAGATAAAGGAACCCTTCTCCACTGTTGGTGGGAATGTAGACTGGTACAACCGCTATGGAAATCAGTGTGGAGTTTCCTCGGGGAACTAGGACTAGAGATTCCATTTGACCCAGCTATTCCACTTCTTGGTATCTTCCCAAAAGAATTAAAAGCATCATACCGCAGTGATATATGCACACCCATGTTTATAGCAGCACAGTTTGTAATAGCTAAATCTTGGAAGCAGCCCAAATGCCCATCAACAGCAGAATGGATTAAGAAAATGTGAGGGTTTTTTTATACAGTGAAGTACTACTCTGCCATAAAGAATGATAAGCTTGAGATATTCCTAGGTAAATGGATTCATCTTGAGACCATACTTTTAGTGAAATAAATCGGACACACATGTTTAAATACTGTATAGTTTCTCTGGTATGAGAAACTGAAGTGTAAATAAAGACTAAAATGTATTATATTGGGAAAGGAAGAAAATGTCCAAATGAGAAAAGGAACAGAGGGGGAAAGGAACAGAGGGACAAGAGAAATAAGAAATGGAAGGAAAAAATGGAAGCAAATCTTTGGTAAATAGGGAGGGAGGAGGGGGTAGGGGGAATGGGAAAGGAAGAAGCAACGAGATATATCATGTACATGTACAAATTCCATATGATGAATGTTATCAATATGTACATCTAAAATGTACTATTAAAATAAAATTAAAAAACAAACAAACAAACAAACAAAAATCTTCCTCTGAAAGTGGGCTCATTGACAACCCATTCGGGTCCCTCCTGTCTCTCAGGAGTTATCTTTCTCCCTCAATAAATTTTCCTACTCTTAACCTCCTTTGTTTCTTAGAATTCATTTTTCGATTTTGGGAAACACAAACTTAGTGTATCTGACATCTGGCAGGTTGGGAGTTATATTTTTTCCCCTATATCATTAGCAGCATCTGTTCGTATGGCATACAGGTGTATACCTTGCCAATCCGTTGATGTGTTCACAAGAAAAAAAAAAAAAAAAAAACCTTTGTGCCTCATTATTTCTGAGTTTTTCTACTCCTTCCCCTTCCCCCAGTGGCTGGCAGTGAAGGTGAAAGTTTTCAACCCTCTCATCACATGTTTGGCTCTTCTGGCAAATACCTCTCATTTGCCGGAAGGAGTCACCTAGGCATAAACTCAAGAGTCACCTAGGCATAAACTCAGGTGTGACTAAAAAAAGCCTGCTATAAATATCAATCAACCCTCTTATCCTTCGGGAAATTCCAAGGGTTTTAGGAGTTCTATGCCGGGAGCTTCAGACAAAAAACAAGTAGATTATGTTGTTGTTGTTGTAGTTGTTGCCATATTACGCTTTAT
>PVJO010032970.1:0-12595 GCA_004026905.1 Hystrix cristata | reverse complement strand
CCTAGCAGGGTGATCGCTGGGTCACATGGAATTTCTAATTTCAGTGCTTTGAGAAGTCTCCATACTGATTTCCATGATGGCTGTACTAGTTTACACTCCCACCAACAGTGAAGGAGGGTTCCTTTTTCACCACAGGTTTGGCAGCATTTCTTATTGTTTGATTTCTTAATGAATTACCATTTTAAAGGTGCTGGCTCCAAACACAGTCACATTTAAGGTACCCGGGGTTAGGCCTTTGACATACAAATTTCAGAGAGACACAGTTAAACCCATAACAGTCAGCCCACACGCTCGAGTTGAAACCTTCCAGTAGCTGCCCTTAACATAACGAAAGCCACAGTTTATAGGCTGACTTGGCAGCCCTACAGGATCTGACCAGTGACCACGCTGACCTTATAGCCCATTGTTCTCCCTCTCACTCACCCTGCTCCATCCACACTGGTCTCCCTGCTGTGCCTAAAACATGCCAAGCACACCCTACCGTAATATTACATATATTTACTCATTTATTTGTTTGCAGTCTCTTTTCCCCTCTCAAATTTAAGTTTCTTATGGCAGAAAATCTCTTTGGTTGACCACTGTTAAGGTTTAGATCTAAAATACTGCCCCCCAATTTATGCATGTGTAGAAGGTGATTGGACCAAGGGGGGCGCTATATCCATCAGTGGATTCATGGGGGAGGAGGGGAGCAGCTGATTGTGCGTAAGAAGGTGATGTGTGGCTGGAGGTGGGTCCCTGGGGCTGTGAGCTGAAAGGGTGTCCCAGCTCACCTCTTTTCTCTCTGCTTCCTGGCTGCTGTGGGTTGAACCGCTTACCACGCCCTCTCTGCCTTGGAGCCAGTGGACCGTGCCCTGAAACCCTGAGCCAAAATAGCTTTTCCTCCTTTAAACTGCGGGTGCTGGGTATTTTGTCCCAATGACCCAGAAATTAACAAGACAAGTACTCAAAGCCCTGCTCACCTTAGAGTAGGTCTGTAGGTAATATCTGTTGTGAGGCTGGATATACTTACTTATTAAACTGGCTTGCACTAAGCTTTGGAAGACTTATAAAAAAGTAGTATATTTCTGCCTACAAGCAAAAAAATTTATAAACTTCAGTGGTAGGAAAATACTTATTAATTAACATGTTTTAAAAATAAAAGTGAGGAAATGGGAGAAGCAAAATTTTTTAGTTATGCGAGGTGACCAGAGAGTATTTCCTAGCCTATTAATTTTCTCAAGACATCTAACAAGTTCTATGGCTGCAGGTACTTTTCATTATAAAACTCTTGAGCCTTGTAGGAGACGTTTTAAAACTAATTACACCTGGGAAATGGTGTAATTGTCCCTCTCTGTAGAACTAAATCTGCCACAAAACATGTCACTGCTGTAGGGGTATTTTTAGGTTTCCTTTTTTAAGACTATAAATATATACGACTCATATGGCATCCACCCACTGTTGTTAATTCTGCCTGGATAATTCCTATTTACACCATCGGCTCCCAAGTTGAATCTCTCTAAAGGGACCTCTGTGAGCCCAAGGGGAATGGTCTGAAAGACCCTAGTAGGTTGTATCACTTCATTTAATGGTATTTAGTGACAGCAAAGCCTGGAAGCCTAAAGTAGAAAGGAAACCCATAATTCTGCCCTAATTATGATGACTAGGTAAAGGCTCTGACATTTGATTTGCTTCTTTTAGTCAGGACTCTTGCCGTCTCCCATCATCCACAGTCAGCATGCAGGGAGGCACCCCGCAGTAAGCAGCTGACTCTCAGAGAGACGAAAGCTTTCTCCCAGCCCACACCTGCACGCGGCCAGACACACCAATGCACAGCTCCTCCAACATGCAAGGCCGTTTCGAGGCCCGAGCTGCTCCCAGTGTGTTTCCCCCACGCCAAAGCTTTGCACTTGCTATTTGCCTAGTTAACTTTGTTGCTGTTGTTGTCATACAAGGTCTCCCTGTGTAGCCCAGGCTGGTCTCAACTGGCAGTGATCCTCCTGCCTCAAAAGTGTGGCCTTTAAGTGACAGCAGTGTCACACCCTCCCCTCTACTGGTCAGACATCATCATGCCAGTCCTGCCTAACTGCACGGGGAGGCCATGTCCAGGAGAGCTTAGGAAGTGGACGCACATCCCACGACTGCCAGCCGCTCACCTAGAGGTGCCCTGCTATGACTGGAGGTGGTTGTCCCCCAGAGGGCCTTTGTTGGAAGTTGAGTCACCCACTGTGGCAATGCTGAGAAGTGACTGAATATTTAAGAGATTAGACCCAATGGAAGGTGATTAGGTACCAAGGGCACCATCGGTGCAAAGGGTTGGGGCTGTTCTTTCAAGGTGGGCTGGGTCTTGCAGGACTGAGCTAGATCCTAAAGGAATGGATTGTCTTTGTTGTTGTTTTTTGGTTTTTTGGTTTTTTGGTTTTGGGTTTTTTTTTTTTTTTTTTTTTTTTTTTTTTTTGAGGCAAGGTCTTGCTATGTTTCCCGGGCTGGTCTCTAATTCCTGGACTCAAATGATCCTCCTGCCTCAGCTTCCCAGGTGCATGCCATTACACCCCATAGGATGGGTTGTTTTAAAAGAATGAGCCTGGCTTCCTCATCTCTGGTTTTCATCTCACTGTTATGTTTCTCACATGCCCCAAAGCTGAGCAAATGCTGGTGCTATAAACCTCCAGAACTGTGAGCTAACCAAAACTTTCTTCTTTATAAAGTACCCACTCCACGTATTTTGTTACAACAACACAAGTTCCTGTACTTGGCATATCTTTATTCTATCTATTTCCCTTTCCCCTTCCCCTCCTCCTCATCCCTCACCCGTGTTCCCTTGGACCACTTCCTTATTGTAAGAGATCCATCTCTTTTTCTCCTTCTATCCATCCTCTATTGATCTCTTTTATTGTACTCTCCCTTACTCAAATGAGAAATACCACATGGTATTTAAGCCTCTGTGTCTGGTTTATTGCATTCAACATTATGTTTTCCAGGTTTATCCATTTTCCTACAAATGTTTCAAATCCATCATGTTTTAGAGCAGAGTAGTATTCCATTATACACAGATACCACATTTTCTTTATCCAGTTATCTGTTGATGGGTATACAAGTTGCTTCCAGGATTTAGCTATTATGAGTTGTGCTGCTATAAATATTGGTACACATGTATCACTGTAGTATGATCACTTAAGCTCTTTGGGGAGATACCTGGAAGGGAGATTGCTGGGTCATATGGAATTTCTAATTTCAGTTCTTTGAGAAATCTCCATACGGGTTTCCATAATTGTTGTACTAGTTTACATTCCCACCAACAGTGTCTGATGGGGGGGTCCTCTTTTACAACAGCCAATCCAGCATTTGTTATTGTTTAATTTCTTAATGATCACCATTCTTTCCAGGGTGAGATGGAATCTTAGTGTTGTTTTCATTTGTATTTCTCAGTGTCCAGAGATATTGAACATTTTTTTCATGTATTTGTTGACTATTTATATTTCTTCCTCTGTGAAGTGTCTGTTCACTTCTCTTGCCTATTTCTTGAGTGGGTCTTTAATTTTAGGTGGTTTAATTTTTCTGGGTTCTTTCTATACTGTTTTGGGGTGATTTTTTTGTTTTATTTTGTTTTGTTTTTTGAGCCGGGGATTGAACTCAGGGCCTTGTACTTGCTAGGCAAGCACTCTAACCAGTGAGCTAAAGCCCCAGCCCCTGTATATTCTAGATATTAGTCCTCTGTCTGAGGAGTAGCTGACGAAAACATTTTCCCCATTCTGTAGGTTGTCTTTTCACACTGCTAGTTGATTCTCACACTGCTAATTGCTAATTGACTGCTAATAGCTTTTTAGTCTGATATATCCCCATTTGTCGATTCGTCTTATTTCTCGTGTAAGTGGGCTCTGTTTAGAAAATCATTTCCTACACCTATGTCTTCAAGTGTTTTACCTATTTTATATTTCAATAGGTTTAACATTCCTGTTTTAATGTTTAGATCTTTGATCCATTTTGATTTTAGTTTAGTATATGGTGACAGATAAGGGTCCAGTTTCAATCTTCTGCAAACAAACCATTTTCTCAGCACCACTTGTTGCATAGGCTATCTTTCCTCCAACATGTGCTTTTGGGCCCTTCGTCAAAGCTGCAAAAATCTGCAGTAAGATACTAGCAGATAGAATGCCTCACATCATCAAAAAGATCACACCTCGTGATCAAGTAGGTTTCATCCCAGAGAAGCAAGGATGGTTCAACATACATAAGTCAATAAATGTAATACATCACTTAAACAGGAACAGGGTCAAGAACCACATGGCCATATCAATAGATGTAGAAAAGCTTTTGACAAAATCCGACACCCCTTTTCAACAAAAACACTGAAAAGGGGGGTTAAGGATTTATCTCAGTGGTACAGTGCTTGCCTAGCAAGTGCAAGGCCCTGAGTTTGATCCCCAGCACAAAAAAAAAAAAAACCTAAAAAAAAAAACAGGTACAGAAGGACCATATCTGAATATAATAAAAGTTATTTATAACAAGCCAATAGCCAGCATCATATTAGATGGGGAAAAACTAAAAGCATTCCCTCTAAGATCAGGAATAAGACAAGGGTATCTACTGTCACCTCTGCTATTCAACATAGTACTTGAAACATTAGCCACAGCAATTAGGGAAATAAATAAACAAATAAATAAATAAATAAAAGGGATACATATAGGAAAGAAAGAATTCAAATCATCTTTATTTGCAGATGACATGATACTCCAGTATAAAGCCCAAACAACTCCATCAAAAAACATTTTAGAATTAATAACCCATTTCAGCAGTGTAGCAAGCTACAAGATCAACACACAAAAACCATTAGCATTTGTGTACACCAATAATGAACTCAATGAGAAGGAAATTATGAAAACATACCATTTATAGTAGCTTCCAGAAAAATGAAATACCTGGGAATTAGCCTAATCAAGGAAGCAAACAATTTCTACAAAGAAAACTATAGTATTCTGAAAAAGGAGATTGAAAAGGACATCAGAAAACGCTAAAATGTCCCCCTGCTCCTGGATAGGCAGAACGAATACTGTCGAAATGGCCACACCCCTAAAACTTTATACACATTCGATGCAGTCCCAACAAAAATACCAACAGCATATATTACAGATCAAGAGAAAATAGTCCTAAAATTCATATGGAGCCAGAAGAGACTCAGAATAGCAAAAGCAATTTTGGGCAACAAGAGCAAAGCAGGAGGCTTTGCAATACCTGACGTCAAGCTATACTACAAAGCAATAATGATAAAAATGGCACAGTACTGGAACAAAACCAGATACGTGGATCAGTGGCACAGAGCCAAGGATACAGAAGCCTCCCCAGACATCTTCAACTATCTGTTCTTTGCAGAATTTTCTATGACTCAATGAAAGATGAGCTTTAGTTCTATTAGCAGCACTTCTGAAGTCTTCGATTTGATTGACATGAATGCTAAAAGAAGGAATTTTAACTCAAATGTTTCGTTCTGTTTTGTGGTTTTGTGTTTGTTTTCTTTGCAGTACTGAAGATTGAACCCAGGGCTGCTCACTTTTCTGCCATGGCGCTCCATCCCAGCTCTTTTTTAAATTTTTGAGGGTCTCAAGTTACCTGGACTGGTTTCAGACTTGTGAGCTTCCTTTCTCAGTCTCCTGTGTGGCTGATGATTTAGCTTTCATTTCCCAACTCAACAATGAAAATGGTTGTTTTGACAAATGATGGCATTTTAACAAATACTACATACAAGCAAAGAACTGGATTCTTTGGTTCAGTGTACCAAATTGAGTCTATTAATGAATGGATGTGAAGTCATGAAAATTAACTATTATCTTGAGTCCTGGAATTAAGGTACCAACAATGAATAAGTACCTCAGCTCCATTCTAGGAATCCATTTTTTAGTTTATGATCACACCACCCTTAATGTTATAAGATAAATATTAATATTTTGCCCAAACTGAGTGAAAGGCAGGAAGAGTTAAAGCAAAGACTAAAACTCTGCTTTGAATTTGCCATCATACAAAAGGGTCAGAAATGAATGAGGCACATCACGCTAAGCAGCTCTGCACTCTGCACTAATCTGCTGGCAGGATTAGTTTGGTTGCTTCAGAGAAATAATGAGCTCAAGATGCTGTCTCAAGCTGAAGCTGGAATTTCCTAATATTGATTAACTGTCATTGCGAACTAAATGAAGTTGTGTTGCTGAACCAATGATATCCATCATTCCTTCCTCAGCCGCACGTCTTTCCCGAAGAATCTGCCTCGCTCAGTTTAGAGGAGCCACAGCTGCTCAGACTGGGAAGCGGTGTCCAGCTAGTCAGGGCTGCGAGATCCTCCTGTGCAGGAGTGTGAACCAGACCAGAGTCCAAATCAGTTAGATGGTGCTGGGACTGAAAGGTCGCATAAAGCTACTTGTCACATAAAACCAGACAACAGGTAAAGTTGTGGAGACCGGAAGCCCAGAGGCCGGCTGAGGTTAACTGAATGGGAAGTATGGCAGGTTATAGAGATTTGCCTCAGGAGCAGGATGGAGGCAATCAGTGTTTTCCGGTCTCCTGGTTCCTGTGACACACTGCTGCGCTTCTATTTGGTTTAAAATGATTACCCAAAGCCTTAACCAACCCGCCCTTCATTACCATGGTGAAAGTAGAAATAATGTGTTTATCTCCCCCTTCCACACACACACAAATACAACTAGGGCGTACAGCTAGTGCAGAATTAAAGGAACCAGAAAAACTCAACCTGATTTGTATTTAAAAAAGAAGAGAGTTGCTCAAGGTGAGAGCCAGGATTAGAGAAATGCCCAAAACAAATCATTTTGGACAGAAGTTGTAGATATTTTGAGAGAATAAAATAAGGTTAAAGGTCGTTGGGATACTGAATGAGATGTTGGGGCAGATTTTTACAAAGTCAGATTATTTTAGTTTCCTCATGACTAGGACAACACACATGACACCCACAAATTAAAGGAGGAGAGGTTAATTTTGGCTCATGTCTTAGAAGTTTTAGTCCTTGCATGGTTGGTGGGTTCTAGACAAAAGCACCATGGTCCAAGGGTCTGGGGGAGGAAAGATGCTCGCCTCTAGCACCCAGGAGGATGTGAGCGAAGAGATGATTGAGGAAGTAAGCTACGCCCCTCCAGGTCACGCCCCAGTGACCCACCTCCTCCCAGCTGGCCTCACCTCCCAACACCAAGCCAGCTGTAGATCCTCTGAGCCCAATCACCTTCCACAAGCCCCGACTGAGTGCATGAGGCTTGGTGGGAACATTCAGATACAAACCATGACACAGCTATTTGTTAAAAGAAGTTCACTTTTCCCTTGGAACTTTCCACATTGTTTTCATGAATGTTTTATTTTCCAAGTCTTTCTTGGGAAACAGATGTGGATCTTTCTACAATTAATGAGATCCTGTGCTGGGGCCAGAAGAGGAAGTCCAGTTTTAATGGGCAAATTCCCACTTCCTTTCATAGATCAGCGGTTCTCTGCAGGGCTCTAATAGCATTTCCAATGGAACAATTCTTCATCACGCAGAACCATCCCTTAGACTGCAGGATGTACAGCATCACCAGTCCTGAGGCACCAAATCACACAGCGCCTCTCGGTTGCTGTGAAAACTAAAAACACACTCCACACGTTTCCAAATGCTCCACACTGCCTGCAGTTGAACACCACTGATCTAGCCCTCAAAAAACTCAGTTCCATTAACTGCAATGAAGTAAGTCCTAATGAAGACAGAGGCACACAAATAAGACTATCGAATAATTTTAATTTTCCCTGAAGCACTCAAGTCAATGATACGTGGTATCTCAGAAAGTAAACACGATGTAGTTTGTTTCATGACGCATTTTCGAGGCATGAGATGTTATCCTCCTACTTTTGCACAAAATTCTGAGAATGAAAGTGGGTGATGTCAATTATAATCAGTAGGTAAATAGAGTCAGCCTTCCATGAAAGACATGGGCAGACAGTAAGAAAAAAGTGGGCCTCAGTCTAAAGATGAAGGCTAGACTGAGAGCAGATAGGATGAAGGCTCATGCCCCCCAAAAGACAGTGACAAGGGAACGTACATGCTGCCGCTATCAAGGCCAAGGGCAGAACTGGAAGCCGGTATTTTGAGCTCCTGACCTGCTGAGCTCTAGTCAGAAGACGCTGTCATTCTCGAGCCAATAAGGGTGAGTATTGCTTCGCACCCTGCAGTTCTTTAAAACTGTGCTTCAGATTTAAAAATATATTTTAAAAACAAGGCGTATGTACTTGTGCCTCCCTCTACCACCCAGAACGCTGGTCTCCCCGATAATCACACGAGTCACCGCACTCTTCACGGCTGTGTGAGGCTGTCAGCTCCTCAGCGAGTCACTGAACCGCTCCGCTCTACCTCTCTCCTCTAACTTTCTGAGTGAGGGTCATTCCGTGTGGTCAAGATCGAAATACAGTAACTGCCTTAACTCTTTGCGGATTGGTCAGTACATTTCCATCCAAACTTTGAAAATGGACCATCTGTCTCTATTTCTTACAAATACTCGTAGCTAATCCTGCTGTACGGACGGGAGTTTAGCATATGTGAGAGAGAGATCCCAGGTTTTCAAGACCTGAAAATTGTCATATAAAAATATAATTGTTAGCCCGGCATGGCAGCACGCGCCTGTAATTCCAGCGCTTGGGAGACTCAAGGCAAGTACACCGAGACTTTGTCTCAAAAGTACACACCGCCCGTCTGTGTATTTATTTCATTGCTGCTCCAAAGGAGGAGAGTGGTTCTTATTTTTAAACCCTTAAAACCAATCAACCTCAAACTATGTTGGAAGACTAAGTGCTAAACTGTCGGAGAGGTAAATTTCTCTGCGGAGAAGTTTTGTAGGTATTTTTAAACACGTGCTACGTTGTGTTTGCCATTCATCTCCCCCTTGCTTTCAACGCGCTTATCGCATCACTCTTGTGACTTTCTGAAGCAGTTCTGGAAGTCCTCTTTTGTATGCGTCTTTACTTGTGCTGTTGTGGCCACTGCGGTGCTCTGAATCAATTCAAAATTTTTGCCTTTCATGGTCGTTTTGACTTTGGAAGGAGCCAGAAGTCCCACGGTGCCAGATCAATGAATAAGATGGATGAGGACACACTGTCATGTTTTTACGAGCCTGCGTTCTGTTAGATGGCGCTCAGCAGCAGCATTTACTGTGTTTTTTATTACACCTTGTAAGGACACTCAGGGAAGAAAACCTGTAGAAATGCTTCAGAAAGTGGCAAGAATGATGCGACAAGTGTGTTCAAAGTGAGGGGGAGTATTTAGACCTGAATGAATGGCAATGTGTCTTTTACTGTAATAAGCTTTCAAAAATTTACAAATTCACCACGTAGTTTGATCACATGTCATATGCTGAGGTCCTGAGGCCTCGGCCGTGGAGGCAGGGGCCACGCTTCAAGTCAGCATGTGTGCATGCAGGAAGATGGGAGGACCCCGCAGCATGGTGTGATACGTCTCTGCCCCAGAGTCCGGGTCCCTGTCACCTGCTTCCTCAAGTCCAAACTCCATTGATGGAACCTTGAGGACAAAGGTCACATGTAGATGGGCTAAGACGTCTGAAAATGAATGTGACAGAAGATTTACCTTAAGATTGGCAAAACTACTACAAATATAGGAAAGAATCCAATTAAGCTCTTGCAATTCCTGTGATTCTGGTTGAATTTTAAAATTTCTTGGCTGGGAAAGCAAATATAAAGGTTAATCATGGGCTAAAGTTAAAAGAATGTAAAAGAAATCTATCCCCCAGCCACATAACTTGCATGACGATGTGTCAGGGCCACAGACACCGCTCTGACTGTCACTGTGTGAAACAGAAGGCAGAGGAATTCAGACAGGAAAAACACTCTAGGCCCTGTTGAAAAATGCAATATATTTCCAAAGCATCGATCTCCTCTTTACTGCTCTTGCCTGTAAATGATTATTAATGGAATAAATTATGTTGCATTATTAATTGCAACATTTTCCAAGGCTGTTATACTCCCTAGGTTGGGAAACCA
Organism: Hystrix cristata; assembly: GCA_004026905.1. Taxonomy (NCBI): domain Eukaryota; kingdom Metazoa; phylum Chordata; class Mammalia; order Rodentia; family Hystricidae; genus Hystrix; species Hystrix cristata. The sequence goes on along the minus strand of PVJO010032970.1, from coordinate 2,608 downwards.
CACTTGACTGACTTTTGGTAGTCTGTAGCAGAGGGAGAGTTTGGTCTTTTTGTTTCAGGATTTCCTTTCTAAAATTGGGATGAGGGAAGAAGGGGATTAAAATATTGGTGAATCATAGACTTGGCTTCTAGAAACATCCAGCATCCATTCCTCTTGTTTTGTTTTGTTTGGGTCTTGCTAAATTACCTAGCCAGCATTGAAATCAGGATCCTCCTGCCTCAGCCTCTAGAGCAGCTGGGATTACAGATATGGGTCACCACGCCCAATCCATCCATTCCTAATGATAGTCATTAAAAAAAATTGCCAGGCGTGTTCCAGACTCTTGGAATACATCAGCAATCAAAACCTAAGTGTAACCGTCCACCTGCAGCTGCCTTTCTAGAGGAAATCTCAAAGTAGGAGTTTAGATGCTGTCTGTTCATTTGACTTATTTCTGTTCAGCAGAAAATTTTGTGTCAATGTAGAGGGTTAGAAGAGAGTTCTAACATTTTTTTTGACACCTGCTTAGAAAGTGTCACTAAAAAGTCTATCTTTGCTTCCCCTCATGGTATTGGAAGCCTTTTATTCACAGCACAAATCTATGTGATTTAAGCCAGCGATCTTTTCTTACCACCTTCCTATGACAAGGAATTATGCTGAGAAGTAAGTGGGGATGTCAACAAGTGTATGAAGATGTTGCTGTAAACTTGTCCTTTGATGGGTTCCGCCCACGAGGGATTTCTAAGAAAAATGCCATCAACTCTGTGACCCAGTGGTCAGCAGTGCTGCCCGGCCACCTCCTCTACGCAGTGTACAGATCGAGGCTCTACCTTTCATTAGATAAGAGTCCCTCGTGATTCAGATGTGGTGACCGATTTTTAAACCACAATGAGAAACAAAGAGCAAATGGCAGTCACTATGGTGCGAAGGCTCGTTTAATCCTGGTCCTGAGAATCAATGTCCCGAGAAGGTGAAAACTCACCCGGGGCCACCAAAATTCCAGAGGCAGGAAGGGAATGCGTGTTGCCTGCCATCCGATGATCAGGGACACACATTATTCTCTCTGTGACACTCATGATTGAGGTCTTATGACAAAGGCAGTCTGGAGGAGGGCAACACATGGTGCAGGTCCAGCCGCCGAAGCCAAAGGGAGCTGCTGTGTTGTGCCGGAAGTGGTACAGCTCATGCTAGAGGTCAGAGCAGAAGACACGGAGGGCTGCATTCTACAGTTTATTTTCATGTATTTGGGGTAATCACCAATTTTCTGTTTTTAATTTTAATAAAAAGAGGTCAAGAAAACTTGTACTTCTGGGATTTTTCTAGTCCTCAAACAGTCCTCGAGAATAATGCGTTTATGATTTAGGTATAAATGGTTCAGAGCCTAAGGATTAAATTTACTTCAATATATCAGACGTTAATACAAAACAGAGTTCTGCCCTCTGTGACTGAGTGTGGCTAAATGTCTGGAAGAAGTGTGCCACAGTGAACAACTCTGGCCTGCTTCCTGTACCACCCTATTTCTGTATGTCTGTCTGTCTCTCGATCTGCGTCTCTTTCCTCCCTTTCAAGCTGCCTGAAATATGTCCCAGACATGAGATACTTCATAAGCAATTTCTCCAGCAGCTGGAGGGACCCCCATATCCATTTTCCATAAGAATCGAGGTTCTCCAGAGATGCTGTGTTCAGCAAATATGAACAAACAGCACAAATCCATGTTGTGCTCTCAATCATTTTGATGTAGTCTTTTCTAGTGTTTCATCCAGCCCCAGCTTTCTGCTTGTCTGAGAAATGTACTATGGTGGGTAGTGATAGGATTGGCTCCATGGTTTGAGGGACTCAATACGAAATGAGACTGTGGGTCCCTTTCCCTGTAAGTGGGAAGCATCTCAAGATGGCGACCACAGAGCATGAGAAGAAGCCTGGGGATAGCATCCCGGAAACCAGTCGAGCATGGGGCGCACTTAGGCAGATTCTCCTTCATGTTTCTCATGGTAAATTCAAGCTAGATGATGGCTAAATAATAAATGTGAAGTCAGATTTAAAATGTAGTAAGACGGGAGATTTCAAAGGTATCCCAGCAAGCCTGCAAACAGCTGAGTGCTAATTAACAGAGAGGTGAGCAGTTCAGGGACGGCAGCGAGGCGCAGTTTTTAAGGCATTTTGCTCTTTCCTACAGGACTTGAAAGCAAGCTGTTTCTGCAAAGAAAAGAATTCTCTTTCAACCTGACAGTGCTGTGTTGTAGGAAGACTTTAAAGGAATGCAGAGTAGCTCTGGGATGTTTAATGTGCGGACAGGCCTCTGCTTTTGTAAATTTTGATTTTACCACATGCCTTATTCAGTGCTGTCTAATAAGGATCGCAGTCTCTTCCCTCACATTTGCAAGAGGGGACTAAATATGCATAGCACCAACTCCTACGTGCAAAAGTCGCCTTACAACAATCCCTTCTGAGATCAAGCTTCGAGAATCCTGTGTCTAAATTCCAGCATTGCCCCTAAGCATTTGGTTCTAAATATTCTGCTCTTGGCCCACTTTTCTGCATTTATCTTTTTTTTTTTAATTTTTTTTTTATTATTTTTTACCAAGAACATGTATTGGTACATTGCATACATAATGATCATAATCAACAT
>PVJO010032969.1:0-12591 GCA_004026905.1 Hystrix cristata | reverse complement strand
CTGATATAAGTTTAGATGGAGGAAAAAACCTTACAGTTATGAACAATCTTAGTTTTGCACTTTTGAAAACTGTGATTCTCACATCTACATAACCTGGCCCTAAGCTGCCCACCCATAATTTCAAAGAGAAGTCACAAACATAACTATGAGAAATCGAGGCAGAGATAACTGATAAGCCCAGGAGTCAGCCAAATTCCAAAGGGCTGACTCAAGGAGAAAACCTCAATAAAAAGGGGCCAGAACGACAGGCCCACAAGTATTTCGCTTTCGAATGCTCCCTACTCCTCGAGTAGCTATCTATCATCTCCTTTTCCTCCCTTTTCCACCACTTTTAAATAAATCATCCTCTAAATAAATCGTCTTCTCTTTAAAAAAAAAAAAATGAAACTGGATGAGAAAGTGTGGAGGGAGAAAATGAGCAGCCAGAGAGCCAGAGGAACCCTGGTAGGCAAAAAAGAAGGTGAGGATCATTTAAGTGTCATTTGATTTGCAGTTCAGGATCTCGTGATCTCATTGTTTCCAAAATGGGTTGACTGAGAAGCAGTTTTGTATTTGAAAATGTGTGAGCTGACTGATAAAGCAAAAGTACAAAAACAACTAATGTATTAATATTGTAGTATTTCGATTACTTCAAGTCTGTTTTGTAATTGTGGTTATATTATCAAAGGGCCTGAAAAATTGATGACAGGGAAACTGATTAGAAAACGTCACAAGAGAATTTACGCAGTACTGTGACGAATTGACTGTAAATCTCTATCTCTCTTTCTCCTTCAGAACATACTGTCATGGTAGAATTGGAAATTCTCATTCTGCTTATTAGGAAATATACAATGGGCCAAACGAAGACCCTTTAATAAGAAAAAAATATGCAAACCCAAGATTTAGGGAGAATTGTGACAGTAGAGGAGAAAACACCAACAACAGCAAAACATTAAGAACAACTTCAGGAGATTTTAACAAAAAGAAAAAGAAATAGTTCACAGGCTCAGGTTTCACTGGTATTTTTACTTGTTGTTGTAGTTGCTGCTCCCTACTAGGTACTGAAACCAAGACCTTCACACGGAGCTACATTTGCAGCCATTTTTAAATATACTTTTTTTTTTTCTTGAGATGTGTCTTGCTAAGTCCTTAAGGTGGGCTCAAACCTGTGAGCCTCCTGCCTCAGGTGTCCAGAGTGCTGGGATTACAGGTGTGCTCCACCATGCCGGACTTCACGCTTCATTCTTAAGGTTAGAGTTAACAGATAAAAATTTAAAATGAGCTGGGCGCGGCGGCACACCCCAGTGATCCCAGCACTCCGGAGGCTGAGGCAGGAAGATCATAAATTTGAGCTACGCCTGGGCACCTTAGGGATTTAAAAAAACCCAAACTCAAATGACAACAATGCTGATATTAAAAAAGGAAAGATTTTTCCTTTGGAGCTGATTCTGTTTGGGCATGTGAAATTCTATGCAATTCTATGCAATTCTATGATTATAGGAGATTGTGATGATCATGGGAAGGTGTTAGAAATCGACATTTCAGTGACTAAGTGGCTGTGTATTACTTTCTTCATTTAATTTTGGAAATGCTAATTGGAATGTTAATATCATCTAAAGTATCTGTGGTTTACTCATGTTATTGACAGAGTTTCTGAAATTCATGTTGCTCAATCATAGTAAAATGTCTGAATAACAAATTTTATTCTTGAAAATATCACACAGGTAGATATAACTTCCTAGTCATTTTTGAGAACTGTAGGTTAGCAATTTTAGAATATCTGACCTCAGCTCTCCCTGCAAAGACTCCACATCAACCCTTCAACCCAGAAACACAATTGGCCAGTTCTCTGGAGAGGCATAGATCAAGACTAAGCATAATAGGAAGATTAGCTAATGTTTCTTGCACATTACCATACCACTTAATTTTTTTATTATAATAGATTACTGGAATGACTCTTTTAAATGCCAAAATTACTTCAAATCCTTTGGGAGGGAGAAATGTAAAGATGGACTGGTCTATAGTTGATAAGAAAATACGAGTCTATTTCTTTAGAGACTTGTATATGAAAATTAAAGATTTTCTTTTCATAAATAGGAAATACAAACTTTCATTAAGCTCTAATGTCCTTCATAAAATTTCTTGGGAAACATAAATCTTGACCTTGACAACTATCAAAACAATTACAGCATGGTTATTCTTGGTTATTTCACAAATATATTATCAACAATAAGGTGTAGAGATTTGATGAATGTCCATTCATGCAGAATAAGTAAAAGGCCACATTTGCATGGAAATTCAATTTGCAATTGTTTTTATTTTTTCAATGATGCTTAGTGAATTGAACATAAAAGGAGCCATTTTTAAAAAGAGAAATCAAATTTTACAAATATAGTAGCTGGATGAACACTTTCAGTAATTATAAGGGGAATTACTCTGTCCTGTATAATGATACTATGGGGACTAGCTGCTGTAATTCTGGAATATTTACTAAATAAATACAGGAGACTTACATGTTCATAGGCATTTTATTTGTTAACTAGGGTTAATAAGAAACCCAATTAAAAAGATTAAATTTCAGCAACCTAAGAATTAATAATCAGGGAAAAAGCAACAAGTACAACATACTTTGATTTTATCGAGGTTTCCAGTAAAATAATTAAATTCATATTCCTATTAGTATAGTAACAACCAAAACAATACCTGTGAGTTTTTCAGATGGAATATTAGGAAAAAGTGAAACAAGAACATACAAAAGAGACTAGAACATCTATAAAATCAATGATGAATTTCAGGGGAGACTATTCAGCAGAGGTTTACTTTAAAGGGAATGGGATCAGATTTGAGTCTGATATATTCACCTACTTGCTGTGTGCACCTGGGCTAGTGATGCAAATGCTCTGAATATCAGTTCCTTTTCTGTAAAATGAGTTCAAGAGCACTTCTTTCCTATCAGTATGAAGGTTTCTCAAAAAAAAAAAAAAATGGAACTACTGTATGGTCCAGTGGTACCATTCCTGTGTTATACCTGAAGGATTTAAAGTTTGAAAACAATAGAGATTCCTACATTTCCATGTTTATCTAGGCACAATTCACAATGGCCAAGGTATGGAATTAGCCTGGGTGCCCATCAATGGATAAATGGATGAATAAAAAATGTTGTTATACATACGCAATTCTGTCACACACACACACACACACACACACACACGAAAACTGGAATCATGTCATTTGCAGAAAACTGGAGGCCATGTTAAGTAGAATAAACCAGACTCAGAAAGGCATGTGCACTAGCTGGGCGTGGTGGTGCACACCTGTAATCCCAGCATTCGAGAGGCTGAGGCAGGAGGATCACCGTGAGTTCAAGTCTAGCCAGGAATAGTGAGTTCAGGGCCAGCCTGAAGTACACAGTGAGGCTCTGTCTCAAAAAACAAAACAAAAGAAAAAAAAAGAAAGAAAGAAAAAGACAAAGAAAAAGGCGTGTACTACATGTTTTCTTTCATGTGTGGAATCTAGAAAAACAAAAGAGACAGGAATATAGACAGGGAACTCTTCGGGAATATGAAAGAAAAATGGTAGGTGTATGGGGACAAAAGGGAGTGAGACAGGCAATAGATATGATCAAATACATCTTGTAATGTGCGTGTGTGAAATGCACAATGAAGTCATATATGGAGACATACGGATGGCTCTTTCCTCACTGAGTTTCCGAATTCATTAAACGTAGCAGTCCACGTGAGGTTCACACTGTGGAGAGAACTATGACCTCAGATTCCACAACAGAAACTACATCAGAGCGCTCTGCCCAGTTTGACACCCGCGTAGTGAACAGGCGGGAAACGCTTGAAGGCGCGAGGAGATCTAATGACTTGTTGGCAGGCTAGAGTCAGTAACTGTCACAATCATCATTTCAATTTAGAAAGATATTAGTGCCTGCCAGTCGAAAGATATGGCAAGTATTTTTAAGACCGGAACTAGACTGCATAGAGGCAGGAAGATCACAAGTTTGAGCTAAGCCTGGGCACCTTAGGGATTTAAAAAGACCCAGACTCAAAATTCAAAAAATGCATACATATATACATACCTATACACATGCATAAATATTTTTAAAATTAAAGTTGAAAACCAGGGAGAATACTGACTTTGGATTTCATCCAAAATCTATAGAGTCACGTAGATCATATTTCTGTTTCTATTATGTTGCATTCACATTGTCCAGCAAATAATGTATAGGTTTAAAGCTACATGTGTGTACACACATATATCCTTGCACACGGATATATAGGAAGCTCTTAACATCTCCAATAGGTTATCTATGCCTATAAGAAGCCAAAATATTTGGAACAGTCTCCATCTCCCTAAGGTTTCTTTAGCAAATGAAGAAACACTTTAAATGAAGACTCCGATGTGGGAAATCCCTCATCTTTGGAGTCCCAGCTTTGCCAGTTGTACTCTTCATCATGAACTATTCATTATATGCATTGTACATACATTGCAAAACAACCATAGAAGTATTTTTAAAGTTGTGACTAAACTCAGCATAACTTTACAGTTTTTATTTATAAGTACTTATCCATCTTTAATGAATTTTCCTTATTGCAATCATGAATATGAGTGATACCTAGTCATCAATGTTTAATTATATTTCAAAATCATAATGAAAAGTCCGAGTACTATTTAGAACATTTAACCAGCACATGCATCCTCTGTAGATGTTTCAAAGGCAAGAGCAATCCTCTCTGGCTATGCAATATAGGTCTATTTGTGTCGACAGGTAAACCAGGTCGGAGGAGTTAAGAAAATTGTCCTTGGTCGCTTGACTAGGAAGAGATCAAGATATTACCTGAAATCAGATCTATCTGATTCCAAACACGTGAGCTTTCCAGGAACTCTTACGACTTCCTGTTCTGTGAGAATGTCCCATTTTGCTATGAAATCTGCAGCTGTTTTAAAGTAATATAAATGTAATGATAAGCCTCAGCTTATCATTCTACTTCCTAATATTTTGGCTGCAGTAATGCCACTCTTGTCAAATTTTGATTTGTTATTTTAATTTAATAGTTTTCTGAAATGGATTTCCAGCTGTGTATTTCTGTATTACAGCTTTTTAATGGTAACCTATAATCTTGCCCCCTACATCTTAGAGACAACATTTGGTTTAGAAACTCCTTTTGAAATCAGTGATTCAGCACTTCCTTTTTTTAGGGGGGAAGATTATAGTCTTATGATCTGTTAGATGTGTACTGTTGATGAATCATTTAATTGTTTTTTGTTACATATAGTGTTTTTCTTTGTAGTGTTCACAAAATTACTGTCATCAGTGGCCTCTAGTTTCAACACTAGATTCTATTTTATTTCATCACTTCAGAAAAGTGGTTTTCTTTTCCTAATAGCCTCATATATTCATAAAATGCTGACACAAAGTATAACTACTGGAAATGAACTCTGTGGTGCCAGGACCATGCCACCTTATTAAACCATGCAAAGTATTCCGCAGGCAAAAGACAGAACATTCTTTGGCAAAGTGAAGCATTTTTTAGTATGATTCTTAACTAGCCACTAATGTGGTCTTTCATCAATTATATATTGTTATCAATTATATAATCACCCACATATAAGGAAAAAAATTACAGGTTAGTAAATTCAATAAAAACTATTTTTCTTAATGTTCTTCAGTTAATCTACAGAATATAACTAGGCTCCTTGGATTAAAACAGGGGCTGGGGAGCAAAGAAAGGTAGGGAAGTAGTTTCCCTCACTGCTACTTCCCTATTTAAGGCTGAAATTTTTAATTCAGTATTTAAGCAGGTTCTCTGCTTTTAGAAAATTTAAAAAAAAAATTGATCAGTTACTTTGCTGATTGTTCTCCCTTTTTACAATGATAGCTCTATGATCTATGATCTTGTATCCAGATTATAATAAATATTTGATATCTAAAATTGATACATTCCTGACACATCCTTGTTAAGTTTTTAAAATTGCAGTATACTACAATAATTCCAATTGCACATGTCTGAGGCAATGTACAGCCATATTTTTTTCATAGTGACTGCATTTTTTGGCTTTGCAACTTTTAAAGTCAGTTTTACATTAATATTTCACAAACTAAAAACAAATAAACCAGCTAAATGAACATAAAAGCTAAAATAGGACATTGTTGTAGAAATGTTTCTAGTGCCGTCAAATGCTCTACTTTCAAAAACTTTCTTACAGTTTAAAACCCAGTTTAACTGCTTGCTCATAAATAAAGGGTGGAAGGGTGGATATTCTAGTTCTTTTATTTATCCATCTAGTATTTTGTAGAAGCTTTCCAGCAGAATATTGCTTTTCACATGAGTTTATCGCTTTTTTTTCACCACCACCACCAGACAACTTGAACAAACTCCTTCCTTTCTGTTGCTAGAGCTAAAAGTGATGTTTATAAAATAGTCTCATATTACCTGCTGAGTGTTCTTTTCTCAGAGATTTATACTTTTCGCTGCGAATCTCCCTCTACGAACTTGTATTCTATACCATTTGTGCTGACCTCCATAACATTTGCTATTATCCTATCACCATGAGAACCTTAGTAAAATGCTTTTAGAGTTCTGAAAACAGTGTATTCCTGATTGAACAATTACTACCACAAAGGAACACGTTCAGCTGTAATTCACTGAATTTGATGAGTGTAGGTAGTTGATCTAGATAATCCACATATACCACAATCAATCTTTTCAAAGAAAGCCTTCTCATTTGAACAAATGTTATTTATACTGGTCCCTTTTAAAAATTTAAAATATAGAACGAAACTCTTATTAATCGAGTTTGTTAGGTTACACATATTTTCTACATTAAAGAACCTACATGCTGGGAAGCATCAGCTCCATTTAATGTTCTCATAATGTCTATATCAGCCATCATGATTAGTGTATCATTTTCATTTCTCAAGGCCTTTATTTTCTATTTCTACTTTTATAAAACATTTATTTCATTTCATTTGAAATTGCCTCAAAGTCTTTTTTTGAAAATGATAGTCAATAAACTTTTAACTATGTTTTTAAAAAAAAAAGTGTTATCAGTGCGTGTGCTTTGGTGCACCCCAACACAGGATGAAGGCTCAGCCCGAGACGGGTTGGCGAACCTGGGGAGAGGGTGCATCAGCCTTTACCAAGCACCTGGGATCACTGCATACTCCTCTGAGCATTTTACATTGGCCACAACATCCTTGCTCATAAAACTTCTTAAATATAAATGAAGAAAGAATGACTCCCAAGGGTTAGGATGCAATGATCTAGGATCCAAAGCTCGTTTGAACATGGGCACTCACAAAGAGGAGTGGAAAGAACTTTCAGTTAGGAAGGCCCCAGCTTTTGCCATTTCTAAAGCTCTGGAGTTATGAATTGGTTACTTAGCATCTCTGAATTTTCTCCTTATCTGTAAAAGGTGAATAATCCTATCTATTTTGTGGAATTGTTGAGGGTACGGCATAAGATGATGTGTGTGAGGCACTGAGTGTACTGTGGGACCCGTTCTAGGCTTGGTAAATGGTTTCTACTATAACTCATTACTAAGAAAAAGCATGTGGAGGAAATGTTGTCCTAATAGATTTTGAGGAAAAGTTCAGGGTGACCACCAACACAAACACAATACGAATAAAATATTTTTATTTAAAAATTGAACGTGATTGGTTGTCAGTCTGAGCTTCATGGGTCTGAAGTTCCCTGCTATAGAACTTCTGCACAGGTGAGGGGCGGAATTTGATCCCGGACCTTGACCAAACTGGAGATTCTTCCATGTTACAGTCTGACAGTCACTGGTGTTGCCCCTGCCAATCAGTCTCCACCTCTTCTCTCTTCTGGGACAGATCCCGAGAAGGCCACCCCTCGCTTCTCTGATCAGACAGCTGCAGAATTTAGACAAACTCATTCTCACGGGTTACCTGGAAGAACTACTTAAAGAACACTAATATGTTTGCCCATGCAGATCTAGAATTGCTCTCATAGTAAAAAATAAAAATAAAAAAATATGTCAGAGGACACTTAGATTATGTTGTAAATCAGCCAGACATGAAAGAGTTTAAAAAATAAGTTTCTAAGAATAAACTAAGAAATCAGAAAATTTAGTAATGGAGATTCAAAATCCACTAAGTATCAAGTTCCTTGTCTATTAATGCTCTCCCTTCAAATGTTTCTGCCATGCCAACAATCCATTTTATACTATTTTATTTATATTTTCAGAAAATTAGTATACGTAATAGTATGCATAAAACATGAATATCTTTGTAAACTAAGAGAGCCCCCGAGACCTCATTTATTTTACCAGCTTTGCTTTCTAATAGCTGATGCCTTTCTCTTGTTTTCTACTGTGTATCATATCAGATCATTATATTTTGGTCTGTTAACTCTACAATCTCATAGAAGCTTCTCCTGGCCCCCAGCGAGGCTTCACTATGTGATACCTTTAGCTTCCTATGTGACTTGAGCAATGGCAGGTGCCTCTACATGCTATGCTTATAAGACCTTGTGGGAAATACAGACACTCAACAGCCTCTTTTCATCTCACACTTCCGAATTCTCCCAGACCATCAGAAATACAAGAAAGTCAGAGAATATTTCATAGTCAAGATCAACACAAAGAAACTGCTCTTCCAACCCCAAAAATAATAATAATAATTGCAATCATGGATATGTGAAGCCACGTGAACGACGCACGGCTTTCTTTGAGTCTGGGGGAGATGCGAACATCGACTAGAGAGAATGATGATGATAACAGTGACTTGCTATTTTTTGGACCTTTGTCCCCAAGCAGCTTCACACAGACTATCCTTTTGAACATATATTTTCAGAGGACATCAAAACTGAGCCTGACACAGGTAATATCAGTGTAGGAAACTTCCTACCTTCATTCAATATTACACGTATTTACAACTGTTATCTGATATAAAAAGCCTTATTTTGTCTTTTTAAAGAGAAAAAATGATTTCCCACAAAAAGTAAATATGATTTTATTGCTCATGACTGTTCATTCCTAGAAGGAAATATTTCTAGGCTGTTGTTAAATAATCGGCTTTTTAAATAATTGGGCCTTCTCGACATATTTTATTTCAATTTTCCCAGGCTGATTTAGGCACAAAATCTTTGTATTACTTAAAACACATAAAATGTGTATTCTTCGGCCTAGGCCTCTTGTCTTCAAAATTAGCTTATGCTGTGGTGTTAAACAGCCAATATAAATTTAAATGTTGATATGTTTATCTACTTAACATTTTTAACTCAATAAACATATTTCCAAGGAAAAAGACTGTCTCCAGATATTGCCCAAAATCTAGGCCCTCAGTACTTTTGCATTTCCAAGTTCCATTTGAGGGATGTTTATACAAGATATATTTCTAGGTGACTTTTTCATTTATTCTGAATAAGAGCTGATTTGTGGACCAATTCGATGACAATCTTTCCCTCATACAATCCACAGCTTCACCCAGTCCCTCAAGAATCAAATTTTTGGCTTAGACATGTTAAATTATAAACCAGACTATTTTTAATATTCTCCTTTGACCAGTATAGATACTGAGTATATCACAAGTTTCTCCCGACGGACATGCTATTACATTAATGAAAAAAATTCAAATTTATATGAGCCTGTTTTGTTAGTTAAGGCAAACAACAAAGTGAGATTTTGAAGCGAGATGAGTAAGATTTTGAAACAATGTGACTATAGTTGTCTCCTTGAACAAAACAGTATCTTCCTTAGACCCACATTAGCATTCTTCAGGGAGGCCATTGGTGAGTTGATTTGCATCCAACTTTAGCTAATCAGCTGACTTGCAGAGTGACAATCTGTTTACCAGATAGGCGCTTTAACCAACTAAGCTACGGCACCCAGAGTGACAATGTGATTCAGTAAAATTTTCAACTAGCATCTTGCCAGAGATATCGATTAGAAAACAGAAGTTTTCCTCATTCAGAACAGTTTAACATCATCAAATTATGCACTATGCAATGGAGATAGAATTCTATGTTTGTCCATTGATATCAAGAATTTTTGCTGATATTTCTCATTTAGAGGAAATTAACACATTTCGATTCCTTGCTTTGCACTAGGTAAATTTACATAATGTAGCTTCAGTATATATTCAAAAAAATTTTTAACAAAGTATTTTTTCCTCCACCTCGGCTAATATGCTGAACTGAGCTTTTAGTAAATCTCCGCTAGCATAGAAGACTTAAAACACTGGGGGAAAAGATATGTGTCTTCTTTTCTATAGCACAACTGTTATCAAATTAAGAGTTTCACAGAATAAGACTCATTCTGGAGGCAGAGTTTGCTTCAAGGGCATTTGCCAATGTTGGTGGTCTGGTCTAAACTCCAGAAGATTAGAGACCAATGTTCCTTAAAAAGATTCCTTTCAGGACTAGTAACACTCATTAGCCATTGCACAACCAAAAAGGACCCTGCACAATTTCAAGTACTCCAAAACATGAAAATAGGACCCTTACCTGGGAAGTGATGACCTAGAATGTATGTCTAAAATGTCACAGAAAGGCCAGGTGCAGTTGTCTAAACTTGGGTCTAGCAGGCACAAGTGGGAGTAAATGCTGTGTAATTCTAAAACCTTCAACTGGTAATGATGTCAGTGACTAAAAAGGACAAAAGGAAGGAAAGAATGATTTAACAAACAAAGGAATGAACTAACAGACAAAGGAATGAACTAAGAAACAAAAGAAGAAAGAGGAGAGTCCACCCATTCCCATAGAAGTAGATTTTAATATCTCTGCTTTGTCTATGGAAGGAGCAGAGAAAATATTCTCTGAGTATTCCTGACCCAAACTCATAGCATTTATGGTCTCAAAAGCACCAAGGTAAAAAATTAAGATTAAAATGGCCCACAATGATAGGATACCCAGAAAGCTGGCAAAAGTAAGCATAATTCTATCTCAAATAAACATACTTTATACAAATTCCTCAAAGAAATCTGAAAGATATATTTCTAAGGAAATTGTTCTCACACTAGAAAATTACTCAACATGCCTAGAAACCAAGGTATCATACACAACAAAATTCAAATCACGCCCACAAAGATTATAAATTCTAGAGTTATCAGATTCAGCACCTAAAATACAAAGAAATATAGTAGGGAATTGAGAATCTAAAAAAGTAACTGATAGTCTAAAAAAATCTAAAAAGTAGTATAAAAAGTAACCTAAAACTATCAAAATTGGCCAGATAAATTTGTAACAGAATAAGTAGCAGGCTGGTCATAACTCAGTGCAGCTGAAGAAATTGTCTAGAGTGCAAGTCAGATAGTCACACACATACACACACACACACACACACACACACACACACGTCAAATTTTTATCTGGCTTTTAATTCCGTAAGACACTTCTCTATTCCTATAAATTCTCATGGAAGAAGATGCATCTCCTACTTTTCCCCTCTCTTTTTACCTCCAAAGGTAATTTGGGACCTACCAGACTATTGAATTTAAGAAACTTACTGTTCATCACTAGAAGAAACAATTCAATTATTGAGCTATAGGATATGTTTTATTTATATACAATGTGTTTTGAAATAAGAAATCGGTAAGATTAATAAAGACACATAAAACAGAACAAGATAATATAAATTAACATAGTTTGAGAATACAAAAAGAGCAAAGCCAAAAACATATTTTTAAAAGGTAAAGATAAAAAAATAGGCGTTGCAGAGCAAGCACTGCACAAATAGGCAAAATATTTCATTCTCACACGGTACTTCCTTTCCAGAGTGTTCGCGCTTACCATGTCCATTCCTCCCTGACAGTCATATGCCATCTTCAGGTGAAACTAAATGTTTGGTACTTTCGCTTACAAACTCTCATCATCGCAGACTTACCCAAAAGTCCTCTGACCCACGTGTTCTCAGAAGCCCAACATTTGACTTCATCATGGGGAGGAAAGCTTACACAAAAGCAGACTGTCTCCCCAACGAATCCATAGGAGCGCCCCTCAGTCCATCAGTTCTTCTAAATTCCCTCAATCCACCCATTCTATCCTTCCTTTCTGCCCCAATGCACCTTCCTTTTCAGATTTATTTTTCTCCTTCCTGGACCCAGTCGCATATCACTCGAGTCATTAAGATTCTTTTTATGTACCCTCCACAGAGTAGTGTCCTATCCTTCTCCCTGTGTTACGTATCTTCCCTCTGACTCTCCCCCATCTAACCTGCTCTCCAATCTTGAGATGGGTGAGGAACATTTTTTCCAACTGATTAACCTAAGTTTTGGAATGCCACTTCACCTCCAGCCTGGAGAACTAAAGCAGCTGCTGCTTACTCTCTAACTAAATAAAATTGGCTGATCCTCAGTTCACAGTCTGGAGAAATCTCAGGTTGGACAGACTTGATTTTCTTCTTGGTTTCTTTGTGATTCTTCTCCCTGGGATAATTTCAGGACTTTATTCTTGGATATCTGTTCTCACAAATCCCTGCTAAGCTCAATTCTGGATTTTGGGGAGTATCATGGTATGATAAAAATTTCCTTTCTAACTTTGAGGAAATAAGTAGAAAATTTTAGAGTGAAAATTTGACCCAGAAAGTTCTCTCTTCTATGTTTTTGGCGACCTTTTATTTAAGATAATGAGTGAAAACCCTCTT
>PVJO010032968.1:0-12595 GCA_004026905.1 Hystrix cristata | reverse complement strand
TTTGATCTTTCATGTCCCTTAATATTAGTTTTATGTGTTTAGGTGCACCAATATTTGGTGCATAAATATTAATGATTGTTATTTCTTCCTCTTGAAGTTTTCCCTTGAGAAGTATGTAGTGGCCATCTTTATCCCTCTTGATTAGTCTTGGCTCGAAGTTTACTTTGTCTGAGATTAGGATAGCTACCCCTGCTTTTTTTGGGGGGGTTCCTGCTGCATGAAATGTTTTCCATCCCTTGATTTTCTTTCTTTTTTTTTTTTTTTTTTGGAGCTGGGGATCGAACTCGGGTCCTTGTGGTTGCAAGGCAAGCACTTTAACCGCTGAGCTAAATCCTCAGTCCCTCATCCCTTGATTTTCAATCTATGTATTTCCTTTTGGGTTAGATGTGTCTCTTGTATGCAGCATATTGCTCGATCTTCTTTCTTGATCCATTCTGCTAGCCTGTTTCTTTTGATAGGTGAGTTGAGTCCGTTTACATTGATGGTTACAGCTGTTAGCATTTGAGTCTTTTTTGCCGTATATCTTTTCTGTTGTTGGTTCTGTGTTTCACCTCAGTTTAATTGCTTGTCTTTCCTGGTGGGATTTTATTAGTGTCCTTGTAGTTGTAGTTAACGCTTTTCTTCTCCAGGATCTCCTTCAAGATATTTTGTAAAGGTGGTTTGGAGGTTATAAATTTCTTCAGTTGTTCTTTGTCATGGAAGTATCTTATTTCATTGTTGAATTTGAAAGATAGTTTGGCCGGGTACATCAATCTGGGTTGGAGATTGCTTTCCTTTAAGGCTTGAAATACCTTGCTTCAGGCTCTCCTTGCTTTTAGGGTTTGTGTAGAGAAATCTGCTGTGATTCTGATGGGTTTACTTTTATAGGTGATTTGTCTTTTTTCTCTCATCATTTTCAGTATTCCTTTTTTTTGCTGAATTTCTGGAATCTTGATTATTATATGTCTTGGTGTGGATTTATTTTGGTTATGAGTGATTGGGGCTCTATATGCCTCACTTATCTGTATATCAAGGTCTTTTCTCATACTTGGGAAGTTTTCCATCCTTTCTTCTGTAAATATTCTTTTTAGATCCTTCACATTGTCTCCTGCTTTTTCATTCACTCCTATCACTCTTATATTGTTCCTCTTTGCATCATCTTGCAGATGTTGTAGTGGTATTTCATATTCTCTAGCTATTTTTAAGAGGTCTTTCTTTTCATTCTCATTAATTGCTGACCTGTCTTTAGTTCTGAGATTCTATGTTGACTCTCATTCATCGGCTCTGTATACTTTCCAGCGAGTTTTTTGTTTCTTGCATATCTTTATGGATCTGTTTCATGGGCTCCATTTCTTTGCTAAGTTGTATATTCAAATTTTCGATTGTTTTTCTTAGTTCCTCTGTTTTTTTATCTGTGTCTATCCTGAACTCACTAAGCAAATCTTTCATTATGTTCGTCATCTCTTTCTTGACCTGGTCTATTACCTCTAGCTTGATGTTCTCTATTGCCACACTTGTTTTCAAACTTCTGTTGCTATCATCTCTGAGAGTGTGATTGGGTGGCTTCTGACTTCCTCGATATCATTCTCCTCTGTATTTATTCTGGGTGGGCTGGGGGTCTGGGGTTGCGTTTTGCCTCTATGTCTGGTCATTTTCTTTGTATACGTACGTACTTTATCTCTTGGCTTGTTCTCCAAGTTGGTTTGATATTTTCTTTGTATGAGGTTAGAAAAAGATAGGTAATAGTGTCCTCCTCGGGAATGTCTGTTTTTGCGGTTTCTTCTGGGTATACATACGTATTTCTTGGCTCTTATGACCTTTATACCTCCAGGGTTATCTTCAATGATAAGGTCGAGGTTGGCTCTACTTGGTAATTGTGGTTTCAGAGAGGGGAAGGGAAAAGAGAGTAACAAAGAAAAGGCTAAAAGAGGGACAATGGCAGAAGAAAGAAGAAAAGAATACACAAACATACAGACAGGCCAAAAAAAAAAAAAAAAAAAAAAGAAAAGAGGCTGGGGGAAGAGCAGAGGACAGTGTTACCAGTGTTGAAACCCCGACCTTATTCATATATTTTGATGGATCCAGACCCTGCCGGTGCACGGGCTGGCTCTGTGCCCCAGGTGTAGCCACCTGGGGCGGGCGGTGGGGGCTGGGCCTAGCAAGGCCAGCCAAGCTCTCTCACCTCACTCTTCCATATTCTGTAGAGTAGGAGGCTGGCAGTGTTGTTCACGGGCCGCCCCGCCAAAGCCAGGGAGGTCCCTGCAGCTAGGAGTCCAGTTAGGGAACCTTCAGGTCCGGCTCTGTGCCCTGGGTGTAGCCACCTGGGGCGGGCCAGACACATATGTTTAAATACCACATTGTTTCTCTAGTGTGAGAAACAAAGTGTAAATAAAGACTAAAATGTATTATATTGGGAAAGCGAAGAAAGTGTCCAAATGGGCAAGGGAACAAGGGGCAGGGTAGGAACAGAGGGACAAGAGAAATAAGAAATGGAAGGAAAAAATGGAAACAAAGCTTTTGTAAATAAGGAAGGAGGAGGGGTGAAGGGAGGGGAGGGGAATGGGAAAAAAAGAAGCAAAATATATATCATGTACAGGTACAAATCCCCTATGATGAATGTTATCACTATGTACATCTAAAATGTACCATTAAAATAAAATTTAAATTAAAAATAAAATAAAATTGTATGCTTTTCTTTGTGCTGTTGTTAGAATGTCTAAGGCCTAGGTTTTTTTAAGAAGTTGGTAAAGGGGCCTGGCCAGCATCTGTAAGATCTAAGACAGAAAAGAAGCTGAGGCTAAAATCTGTGTCAATGAAGTATAGGGTTTGGGCACAACTGGATGCAGAGGCAGCAGCCTCATTAATGAGGCACAGGTCTTGAAGCAGTCTCCATTTAGTAGGCCCCTTTGACTCTGATGACAGTATTATAGGGGCTAACAGCCTGTCATAAGAGTCTATTTAAATAGCCCTTAGAACACAGTTTATTAAAGTAGTCTTTAGAAAAGATAACAATTATTTTATAACAATTGTCTCAGAATTAATCTTTAAAACAGATAACAATTGTAAACTTATACAGGAAAAACTTGAGATCAATAACCATATACCATTCTACCATGACAATCATGATGACATTATTATTTCTGAAACACACCTATATGTCACATCTTAGTATTGAATAGCTCTCTTTTCCGGTACCTTATCTAATTGTGAAATATTAAAATACATGAAGAGATTTATTATTTGTTATCCTTTAATAAAGTGCCATCAAACAATGCACCTGTCTATAGATGTACATTACAAATTATTAATGTTTAACCTTTAATTTTAGTGTGACATTGTCTGGACTGTTTAGTACCTGAGTATCTCTAAGTGTCATGACACGTATAACATACATTATATAAGTTTTGAAAGAGAAAAAAAAATCATTTTCCTGGTGGGCACATGTTGACTTGACATGCACCTCTTTTTACAAGTAGCTGGGACACAAGTAAGAGAAAGGCTGATATCTGAGTTCAGAAGGGAAAAAAAAAAAAAAAAAAAGCTTATCCACCCAGAAAGCATGAATACATTTAGTACATCATGGAATCAGCAATAAGGTGTCACAGCTATATGGAAATCTGTCTCTTAATTTAGTTTTATATTAAGAGCATCTTTTAATAAGAGAATTTTATTGTTCTATCTATAGGGAATTTAACCAATGTAAAACATCATAATATGATGACAATCCATGTAAACATATTACAATAACATATTTAGCACTTAACCCTTGAACAATAACCAATATAAACATAATACTATTATTTATTGGGGTGTGTCTCTCATAAGGCTGTAGAAATTACCAGGTGTCCCATTAGTGAAAAAAGGCTGGAATAATTGTTTTCCAGGCAACTGCTTCTTTATTCACCAAGGAGGCTTGTCCAGCAGTTTTCCCAAGCCTAAGGAGTCCCCAGTTAATTTTTCAGATGACTTACGAGAACCAGATTATTAACAATTAATACGTTATTTTTTTTTAACCAATGAAAGACTCTCAATTTATTGTACATAGACAACCATAGGCATTACATTTTTAAAACCATTGACTGGCAACCTGGATTGAAGCATGTCTAACCTAAATGACACTTATTTTATCTATAAGCCAGCATAAGCTATAGACATAAATATTTTAACCTATATAAACTTTTTCTTTTTCCCATGGAAATGTCAAAAATGTAAAAACAAAAAAAAAAGAAAAAAAAAAAAGATCGTTGAGTTCAAACAAAACAACTATAGACCACGTAACTGATCATTGGCACCAAATTTGGACAGACAGACAAACAAGGACACATAAAACAATTCTTATAAATCAGAGTGCACGTAGATATATCTGGCCATGGCCTTTTATGAATCAGGAACATCTTTTAGTTTATGACATAACTCATATCTGGAGCTCATTTTTTCTATCTCCCTGTGCCTGTGTTCTTTTGAAGGAATAAACAGAGAGGGGCCTCTCTAGGTTGTGTTCTCATCTTGTTTGGGCCCTACAGTTGGGTCCCTCCCCACTCAGATAAGGGGAGGAGACTCATCCCAAAGAAGCCAACTGATAAGGGTCAATTTAACATTAAGACATCTATTCAGGGTGGTCTCCAAGAACAAAGAACAATTAGACATAAGCTATTTCACTCTTTTATCTGCCACCTGCAAAACAGTTCTAATTGGTGTATGGTGTTCTAATTTATAGCCCCCACAAGTTGGCCACCTTTTCTGATCTGCCGAGGGATGCCTGGCCATGTTCCAGTATAGTAAAAGACATGGGCCTTCCTTTTTAAATTCTAAATCTCTCTAGTGTCTGAGGAAACATTCTAGGGGCAATTGTGGTGGGATGGTTGATTGCCTAATCCCCATCTGAAGGAAGAGAGAGACTGAATGTAAGGGTCACTTTTACACCAACTAAAGTGCAAAAGCTTCCCCCCTATTGAAGTGGGAAAGCCTGTCTAGGGCTTAGCCCACCTTGTTCTAGGCTTTACCTAGGACATCTCTCCTCCTGCCTAAGGTGGAAGAAAGCCTGTATGGGACTCAAACCCATGACACCTTCCTCCCGGTGCAGCACACAACAAACAGGGAGGTCAAATGCAGAACCTTGAATCCCTCACTGGACACTTACATTGTCCAGACTTATCTGCCTTACCTGTGTATGGACTTAGGCGGGCATCCCTTTGAGGGCTTTCCTTTCTGGGGAATTGGACTAGAGCCTTTAAAACCCCTCTTATAATGGTGCCTGTGTTGTGCCTCAAATGGAAAGAGCACCAGAGCACCATGAAGTCTCCTTTAAGAAAGCTTGATCCAGATCTTAATACTGGAATCCATGATTTTTTTTAGTGGGTGGCCCTGAGGGGGAGGGGTGTTGTCATTGTGACCTAAGGGCGATTAAGCAGCTCGCAGTTGCTCCCCACTAGGGGGCAGGGCAAACAAGCATCTCGATCTCTGGGAGGGGCCCAGCCAGGGCTTAGTTTAACTACCTTAAAGTGAACTGATGCAGGAGGGTCAAGCCACAGTGGAAATTCTAGCCTGTGGAGAGATGTAGGGGACAGTAGTCCAGAGAAAGTCTTGGCCCTGGGCCCTAGGACAAAGGGGGTCTCTGGGAACTTTGGTTCCTCTAGTCACCCAAGCTACTTTTCTTATACCACTACAGGCTAGGCTTTATCTAAATTTACTCTAAAAAGCTTATGACCTGGCATTTATATTTAAGGAACTCACAGATTAAAGTCTGTACCCATTGTCCAGCAAACACAAATCACATTGCTAGTAAAGGCATATTCATCAGTGCATTCCCTTGTTTCCTCCCCCACACATGAGAATCAAATCTAGGGGTGGGGGAAAGGGAGGACTGGGAGATTGTGGCCTTCTCTAAGAGTAAGAAAGTGAGGAAGAAGAGTTGAACCATTGGACTCCTTCTAGGTATATATCTATAGACTTCACCAAGTCCCATGGATGGTTTCAACTACCTCTTGATAAGCCACTTGTATCTGCATAGCTCAGGACATAATCCCAGTCACCCAGAAGAGGGCAGCCACGGCTTTCAAGAGGACTGAGATTATGTCCTGCAGTTCAGAAAAGGAGAAGAAAGGACAGCTTAGAAATCCTTCCTATAAAGTCTAAATGTTTTAGCCCATATATGTGCTGTTTGTGGAAATAGCTCCCTCTATTATCACTTAGAGGTCAGTTCTTTCCACTGTGTCAGGTTCAGTCTCCTGGGCCTGCTGGCCAGGAGTCTGTGCTCAGGACAACTGGACTGGGCACATCTTCATGTGTGTCCTCCTGGACGGAATCTCAAAGTCTCATCTGACCCAGAGACGGGGTATGTGTTCCTCACTTAAAATGACTATCTTTTGCACCCTTATAGATGGGTATTCATCATCTATAGACTTAACTAGAGAGTTTCAGTTGTAGAGAAAGGCTAACCAAAGACCTTTAGGGTTCTTTCCTCTTTAATCTTTAGCAGAAATATGCCTTAAAAAAAAAAAAGGAAAGCACAAAGAAACAGGAAAAGGTTGGAATAAAAGATCGGTAAAAGAAAGGTTGTCTCCTTTCATGCTCATAGTGAGTTAATGAGGGCATCTGCTCATGAGTAATCACTTACAACCTGGGAAGGCGGGAGAAGGGAATCTCAAGAGCTAAAATTGCCTCCCTACCAGTGGAAGATTAAACCAGAAAGGAAACTGAGGCAATGCAGGCTTGACATTCCCCTCCATTTGTGTAGAGGGGGGATCAGGCCAGACTTTCACAGTGAAACCTGTCCTCTGCTTTAAAAGAGTGGCAGCTGCTCTAAGAACATTTAACTAGCTGGCAGAGCTGTTTATTTGAATTCTATAAGAGGCAGATAAAAACCTGAGCTGTCTAAAGACACATAAATAAAAATAATTACATAACATGTCACAAAATCACAATTTGATTAGTACCAAAAGACCACTGGAGGGACAATCTAATATTACTTTTCAGTTGTAGTCACAAACTAGCAAAGTTACCAACATGGGTTCAGTCTTCCTATATCCCACCCTCAATGGGGCTGGCCTAGAGGGGTGGTTCCAGCTAATCTGTGGCCAACAACCCTTGGACCGGTCACTTACAGTACCTGGATGTCTTGCTTCTCCTCTGAGTCTCCATAGATGTTACATTTGGCAAGTGAGCATCACTGCTCTGTTGCGAGTAGTCCACGGTATCATAAAACTTAGTCCAATAAAAAACTAGAGGCAAAGCCTTGCCATGTTCCCAGCCGATGCACCAAAATGTTACATCCAGGGGTGGACAGCTTGTCACACCATGTTATACCATGTCATTTCTCTGTTGAAAATGTAGTTCCCAGTGATCTTAAACCCCTCACCAGTAAAGAACTAAAAAAAGACAAAGCTTAGTATAATCAAAGGACAGTTTATTTGGGGAAGAAGATGGGAGAAAAAGACAGACAGCTACCATGAGATGGTAGGTAGTTTCAGAGGTGAAAGCCCCCATTATGTCTTGAAATATTCTTTCTGTCCTTTTCTATCACTCCTTCCTGGCTAGATCTCCTATTAAATGTGTGTTGTTATGCTTGTTGGTCTCCCACGTGTCCCTGGGGGTCTTTTTATCATTTTCCTTTTGCACGATAGAAAGGGTAATCTTAAGTGTATGGACCTGTTTTCAAGGTCATTAATTTGTCTTCCTATGTACTCACCTGTGTAGTGAATTCTTTATTTTAATTATTGAACTTTTTGTCTTCAGAACTTCTCTGATTCCTTTTTTTTTTTTTTTTTTTTTTTTTTTTTTTTTTTTTTTTTGGTGCCGGGGATCGAACTCGGGGCCTTGAGCTTGCTAGGCAAGCACTCTAACCACTGAGCTAAATCCCCAGCCCTCTGATTCCTTTTTAATTGTTTTTTATTGATATTACCTGTTGGTGAGCTGTTATTCTTTGGCTTCCTTTAGTTATTTGTTCATGGTTTCCTTTTGTTGTATGAGTATATTTAAAACAGTTGATTTAAATTCTTAAACTATGAAGACAATATCTGGTCTTCCTTGTGAACACTTTGTTAGTTTCTTTGTGTTTTTTTTTTTCCTATGAATGTGCTATATATATATATTTTAATTCCTCTGAAGTTTTTGTCAAAAATTAGACAATTTGGGTATTTATAATGTGTTAATTCTGGATATCAGAGTCTCAACTCTTGCTACAATGTTTTATTGCTATTTATGGTAATTACTGGTTTAATAGCTTTTATAAACCATTTTGTAAAGATTGTATTTTTTGTCACATGTGTTTACTATTTCTCTGTTGAACTGGTTAAGTGATCAGCTAGTAATTAGATATTTCCTTCAATGCCAAAAAAATAGTTTTTTGGTGTTTGTAGATAGGCTCTATGTTGATGTATGCCTTTAATGCTTAGCCATGCTATTTAGAACTTGGCCATAGTCTTCATGTTCTGCTTGTATAAAGCCTAAAAGCCAGCTACAGGTGAAAGCTTAGTGTCTTCTCACATCTTTTATGAATATGTGTCCATTCCTGGACATGTTCCTGCCTTGCTATATGCAGGGGATTTTTAAAGCCCTTATTACCCTATGCATCTCCTTCCCCCAGCTTCTTCTCAGGTTTTTCATTCTCTCCACTGATTGTCACATCCATCATCCCTTGCACCAGGTAGTTTTGGCTAGTATATATGACTTTAAATAATTTAAACATATATCATACAGAAGGCTACTCTAAGAACGTTCTGAGGTGGGCAAAACAAAAGCAAGCTCAAGGGTAAGGTCCCATTCCTCAAAGAGCCACTAGGCATGTGAAAATCTACAACCACAAGGTGTTTTTTAAGTCAAGATCTACATTGCTGCTCTGGCAGTGTTGCCAGTTATATAAATAAAAATACAGCATCCACAATTATGTTCAGAAAGTAAAACATATTTATGTATTTACTGGACTTATAGTTTTTGATAGTAGGGTATGCCCTTTAGGCTCACAAAAAGAAAAAGTTTACTGTCAAACAGTATGTGGTGTTAATCTAGCAGCAACCTCATACATCTTATGTTTACTGAATCTTTTGATTGCATCAAGAGGCCATGTCAAGTGATTAATTCAAATAATGGGAAACCCATTCAAATAATGGGAAAAGAGTCTTAGGCAATACAACCAGTATTAAAGCTTGTTTTTGCAGAACTTGGCCAATTTTTGTAGTTAAGTAGATAATTGCTTTTTAAAATAATCTTCCCAAGCTCATCACCTATTGGGTAGGGAAAGGGATAAGAAAATTTTTTAGAACACGAATGATGATGAGATTAGGGAGATAAGGGCATCTATGTCCAACAGAGCAAGCCAGTATTGCTCAGTTATTGGAATCCAACTGCAGCTAATGTATAATGGTGATTGCTAAAAGTGGCTAGCTTCTATACCTGCTAGATCCCTATGTGGGAGCAGGTCCCTGCCACTGTAGATCAAGGGCAGGCTTTGAAGGAAAGATTATCATTTAATATCTGCTGCACATTTTAATGTAACCTTGTAAGTATTGTCATTGCTCCAGTTTACCAGATACCATCCATTTTGGGGTACTTATTGGCCCTAAGTATCCAGTATAACCTCTTTTGATTCATCTCAGGGTTAATTCACACTAAAACATGCACTGACTACAGGTGGTCTCTTGGCCTACTGACAGTAATTTTGATTTAGGCCAGATGGACTATTATTTGTAGAATTAATAGGCAACACTAGATTAATAGGCCACACTTCATCTTTCATGGTTAGGACATCTTAAATTGTTTTAGCGTTAGCCATTATTGCCCAAAAAGAGGGCTTGTAATTGTCAGAAGTGCTCCCAAGGTAGACTCAGCACTAAATTTAGTCTCCTCCGTCCTTGGCAAGTTATTATGCTTCCAGCCATCTGTTGACTGATAAGCCCGCTAACAACATCTCCAGCCAATGGAAGAGCTCTCTGACTTTGGCTAATATTTTCCCTTGACAGTCTACCAACCTCTTTATAAGATCTAATATAGGACAGGTAGCAATCCAACCCATAAAATCCATATCAACAAGCCTCCTTTGAGGGACATTTCTGCTTCCCTCATGTATTATGCAGGATCCTTCACCAGTGACACAAATTTTTCCATCTTGTGCTATGGCAACCAACTCTTTAATTCCCCTGTTAAGTGGCAATTGTTCCCTGCCAGATGCATTCTATATTTTTGGCCAAGTCCTATCTTAGTTCATTTTGCACTGTTATAACAAAAATATCACAGATGGTGTAATTTATAAGGAAAAGAAATTTATTTGGCTTGGTTCTGGATGCCAGGAAGTCCAAGAGTGTGGTGCTGACATTTGGCTATGGGCCTTATATTGGGTCATCCTATGACAGAAGGCTAATTCTTATTTAACAAACTCACATGTTAAGTTACTTCTTAAAATAATGAAATTAATTCATTCACAAGGACAAACCCCTCATGAACTAATCACTTCTTAGACTCCACCTGCCAACACTGTTGCATTGGGAAGTAAGTCTTCAACATGTGATTTTTTTTTTTTGTGGGGGAGTCAAACCACAGCAGGTTCTTAAGAAGAGTTTGGAACGCAGGGCAAGAGAAAGGACAAATTTTCTCCTCCAAATGATAACTGACACTTCCCTATGGGTACTCCTCTTTTGTTCTTAATTTTTATTACTTTGCTGATGGATACAACAAAGCAGACTTTAAATTATTCCAGTCCTCATCCTAGTGACACCATCCTGCTTTTTTCTTCAGAGAACACCAGTCCTTTTCCCGAGTCTTCCCTTCTGATTCATCTCTCCCAGAAGTTTGACTTCCTACCTCTTTGAGCAAGTTCTGGTGAAAAGTGACTACCAGTAAGGCCCAGAGTGTACCTCATGGTGTGTGTATGCACGTGTGTGAGTGTGTGTGTGTGTGTTTTAGGGGTAGGGGGATGCAACATTTTGCCAAGTTTGTATGACTGTAGAGACCAGAACTTAGAAGGGGAGAAGGATAAGGAATCTTCTCCTCAAAGAAGAGGAGATTTACCAATCTGCTAGATCACTAGGCAGCATGGTAAAGAGTCTCTGAATCATAGAACTCTGACAAGATGGAGTCTTTTTTGCCCCAGGATGTTTTTTACCACTGTATCTTTTTAATATAATTTCAAATCTGGGATTATGATGCCTATTGTTTTTCTTTTGTTGTGAAGGATTGCTTTTGCTATTCTGGGTCATTTCTGATTCTACATGACTCCTCTGTTTAGTTCTGTCAGGAATGTTGTTGGTATTTTAATTAGGATCACATTAAATCTATCATATTTCTGAGTATGGTCATTTTCACAGAACTATATCTGCTTATCCAGGAACAGAGGATACTTTTCCATTTTCTGATATCCTTGTCAATCTTCATTTTTGAAGTGCAATGTAGAGGTATTTCACTTCCTTAATTAGGTTAATTTCTAATTTTACTCAATGCCACTGTGAATGGTATCTTTTCCCCTAAATTCTTTCCCACTGAGTTGATTGTTGGTGTATAGGAACACCGTTGATTTTTGTATGTTGATTTTGTATCCTGCCACACTGATGAACTTGGTTATTCTAGGATTTTTTTGGTGGAATATTTTTGGCTCTCCTATGTAGAGGGAAATGTCCATCAGTAAATAACGCCTATACATATCTTATTTCTTCTCTTGCCTAATTGCTGTGGCTAATACTTTGAGTACTATATTGAACATGAGTAGTGATAGTGAATAGAATTGTCTCATTTCTGATTTTAGAGGGACAATTTTTACCTTTTCCCCATTTAATATGATGTTGGCAGTTGCTTGGTCATAAATATCTTTTATCAGATTGAGATAAAGTCTTCTGTACTTATTTCCTTCAGGGTTTTTTTTTTATCATGAATGGATTTTTTTTTTTATGAGACAGGGTCTTGCAATGTAGTTCAGGTTGGCCTCAAACTTGAGGCAATCCTCCTGAGTCAGCTTCCCAGGTGCTAGGATGACAGGTGTGCATCACCATGTCCATCCGGATATTGTTTTTTGTCAGAGGCCTTTTCTGCATCTATTGACATCACCAAATAATTTCTGTGATTGTTTCTGTTCATGTGGTGTACTACATTCACTGATTTGCTTATGTTGAACCATCCCTTGAATCTCTGGGACGAAGCTTACTTAGTCATGATATATGATATTTGTGATGATTTGTTGTATTCTGTTTGCACACATCTCGTTGAGAATTTTTACATGTGTGTTCATTGATGATACTGGCCTTTAACTTTATTTCTTAGTTGTGTCCTTGTCTGCTTTTAAAATCAGGGTAATGCTAGGTTCCAGGAATAATTTGGGGAGTACTGTACTCTTTCCCTTTCAGATTCATTAAAGAGTTTTAGGACTATTGGCATTAGATCTTCCCAGAAGTACTTGCAATATTCAGTGGTAAATCTACTTGCTCCTGAGCTTTTCTTAGTTGGTAGGCTAATTACTTTTCCCTTGTGCTTAACTATTCATCCTGCCTGGTATATTCACTCCCTTAGACATTTTGACATCATTGGCCTCACTGTCTCTCTTTAAGATATCCTTGAGAATTTTTCGGAGTGGTTGTTTGGTGGTCATGAATTTCTTAAGGTACTCTTTTGTCACAATGTGCAACTATGGCTATGT
>PVJO010032967.1:0-12590 GCA_004026905.1 Hystrix cristata | reverse complement strand
TGCAGAGAGTAGGAACAAGCTAAGCAAGCATATTATGGTTTCAATTCATATGCTAGAGTACGTCAAATCCATCCACATTACAAAGCATATGGGCCCAACCCACTGGGAGACACTGGAAGTCACATGATACACCATCATCCTACAAGGCACAAAGTAGATAGTTGGGAACAGCAATACAGTCATCCAAAGCTAGCTATGCATGACCCTGTCATTAAGTAGATATGTCATGCTCAGTGTGTGCATGTGCGTGTGTGTGTATGCGCTTCCCTTTACCTTCAGGGTCCACATTTAAGGACCATGCAAATGGAAAAAACACTGTGCCTGTGGATCTTTCAAGATGATGAGATTCCAATGGAACCTCAGCAAAAAGGGATAACTTTTTATTTCTCGAGTCTCCACTGGTGAGGTGCAAATACTTTGGTGGTCCCCAGACTCATTTCTAACTAAAGTTTTTTGGTTATTCAAAATGCCCTGGACACTCAAATTTGTGTTAAGCCGGGCGTGGTGGTGCGTGCCTGTAATCCTAGCATGAGAGACGGAGGCAGGAGGGTCACGAGTTTGAGCCCAGCCTGGGCAACTTAGCAATTTAGCAAGACTCATTCTCGAAATAAAAAATAAAAAAGGATTGGGGATGTAGCTTAGTGTGAATGCCCTAGGTTCAATCCCCAGTATGGCAAAAAAGGAAACATTTTCTTATAAAAAATTATTTCACTTTATTTTCACAACAGAATTATAGGATAGCTATAATTCTACATAGCTATATCCTCATTACGAATTTCTGTATACGATGATGGGGCCTTCAGAAGCAGTCTCTGATTGTTAAGATCCTCTGATTATGAAGGTTGTTGTACGGGCCAATTTTGAGCAGTTTCGGGGGGGTGGAGATGAGGAACTCTCTTGGCTCACCGTTACAGTTTTGCCTAGGGAACAGTTATGTGTGCAACAGCTGTGCACAGTTTTCAAGCCTAAGACTCAGGCCTTGTGAGGTTAGGGCACAAACACGGCTTTGGGTTCCTGTCAATCAAAAGAGGAGAGTCACAGGGTGTGCTTAGGAGTGTAGTCTCTGGTAGTGAGATCACAGTGTCAGAAGATATTTCAGTGTAGCGTGGATTATGAGAAACAGTTTGGCTCCATTTGATTTTATTTATTGAGATAACATGCTCCTTATGGGAAAATACGCCAGAAAAGGTACGTTCTAGAGTTGGGAAACTCAAAAGCTTCAGCGATTAACTAGGTAGATGGTATCTATGTTTTACTGCTGGATGGAGCACAGAAAAGTCAAGGGGCATGTGACTAATTTGATGCCAAGTTCTACAGTCAAAAAGCATTTCATTATCATACAGACATTATCTTGCCAACCAGGACCGCAGGCGCATTTCAGTGCAGCGCTGCCTACAATCTCTGAACTCTGTTCTCAAAGAGTTACCTGATAACATCCCGCTGTTGCGTTCTTACCTTTGATATTAAAGGGAGTAGCAGTACTCTGAAGAGACTGGACAAGACTCCTGTAAAGCATTTGTTGCTATACTTTAGCATTCTCTTCAGTATATATGCCCTAAATTTCTGGGTTTTACATTTATTTTGTGTCATTTGAGGCCAAAGACACACAATTACTTTAAAGTCAAAGTATAGTTTTTCTTATCTTGTGAGAAAGAAAACCCAAATCTCTTTCATCCCAGTTTAGTATCTTTTTTTCATGATAGCACACTGACTTAATCTTAACTTTAGCCAAAGGTCCAAGTTCATATATTTAAGAAGAGACCTGGGGCTGGGGATTTAGCTCAGTGGTTAGAGTGCTTGCCTTGCAAGCACAAGCCTCCGAGTTCGATCCCCAGCACCAAAAATAAATAAATAAATAAATAAAATAAAAATAAAAAGAAGAGAACTGTACAGAGTTTCCCTTATGGCCACAGCTTTTATTCAAGCTCACATATGACTCACTAGATGCTGCCAGCCAGCGTCTTGCCGTTACCCAACTGAAAAACGTTATAGTGGAAAGCAAACACAACCTGTATGTTAACCTGGGTTTAATCATGCATGTTTGGGTGGGGGCTGCAGATGCTCAGATTCATCAAAGTATGACCCAGTCTTACTTGGGTACTGTTGCCAGAGGACATACCCTTTCTGTGGGGGAATAAAACAGAATTACTAGAAACATCATGATTACATAACCTGAGCAATGAATGAAAAATAAGTTGGGGCCTATTCTGGTGGTTAAAATTACTCACTAGAAAATATTGAACAAGTTTCCTAAACAGTCTGTGCCTTAATTTGCCCATCTGTGGAATGTCCTCTCTGTACCCTCAGGGTTATAACAATCGTATTGATACAGTGGCAATAACTGTTTCACCTGTGCCCACGCTGAACAACCAAGGACACAAAAAAAGGGGAAAAGGAAGAGAAGTATAAAATATCTAAAAAAAAAAAAATCTCCTGCCAAAAGGGCTTTATCTTCCCTCCTGACTGGTGCTCCTGGCTAGGCTTGCTAGGATGATACTTAGGTGATGGGCTCCTGGGAGATATGTTCCAGGCCCTTGTGATGAGGAACAAAGAACTAGATGTTATACACACAATGGTGAGGGAAAAGAAAATAAATTTAATGACATTATTAGGGGAAGGTGTGCTCAGAATGAGTGGGTTTGTGCTAGTGAGAAAGAAAAACATAGCATGAATGGGGAGAAAAAAACAGCATAGGGAAGCATGAGGAATGGAATAAACAGGGAATAAAATAGGCTTTAGAATTTGAAAGTGTGCACCCTGACTAGGGCACCTTTCATTGAGACTTTCAGGATGATTGAGGGAGTGCTAGGTCATCTCAATTGTATTTACTGCTCATGTCCTTTCTCATAATTCACTCAGTTATAACTGCGCACATGACATGCAGTCCATATGTATGAACCATTATTGAGTTCTAAGTCAGGAAAGGTCGTTGTAGGTCATGCCGGTTGGTCTAACTGCACATGTGGCCTGGCCTGGAACTTTAGGAATTTCCTGGAGTCTTTGTTATTCTTATTTATGCCTCCCAAACTGGGCATTTAGCTCAGTGGTTAGAGTGCTTGCCTAGCAAGCTCAAGGTCCTGAGTTTGAGCCCCAGCACCAAAAAAAAAAAAAAGACTGAGGGGAACTACTGTAAATTATCTTATTTAGCCTCCCTTAGGACAAAGGAGGGGGTTGACTCTGAGGTAACACTCAAATTCAGGTAGTGGAGGGGGAGTAGTCCTGTAGCCCCAATTGTACAATCTGTATTAATATGTCCTAGATTTTAGAATTGTACCTGCCTCAAACATTTAACAATATTTACTGAGTGCTTAAAATTGTACCTGGCTCAAACATTTAACAATATTTACTGAGTGCTTATTGAGGTCCAGGCACTGTTTGTATTAGTCAGCTTTCCTGTTATTGGATACAAAACCCAACATTCTCAAAGGTGGAAAGATTTAATTTAGCTCATGGTTTGGGGGGATTCAGTACATGGTAAGCAGGTTCCAAAGCAGGAAGCATCATGGTGGAAGTGTGTGGTGAGTGTCTTAGTCAATTTCTTTGTTGCTGGATCAAAATACCTGACACCTGCAATGTAAAGGAAGAGAGGTTTATTTGGCATACATTTTTAGAGGTTTTATTGTAGGCAACTAAGTTAGCTAGAAAGTAAAATACAGCCAGGAAGCAAAGCAGGACAGCGATGCCAGAAAGCAAGGGACAAGGGACCTTATATAAGACCCATGGCCATGCCTCATGACCCATTCAGACATGCCCAGGAGTGTGCATTATTAATTTGATAGGCATTTCTTAATCCAATGAAGCTTACATGTCAGGATTAATGGTCACATGGTTCTTCATACAAGTCCAAAATATCCTAAAAGTGAATTTATTATCTTCCCTTCCCCAAATCAGGTTTTATCACTCAATAGTTGTATCAGACTCTATCAAGTTATCCCAGGCAGAAATCCTTGGAAAGTCCACCTCAACTTTCCTCTTTCCCTTACCCGTATGTCAATGACCAAATCTCCTGAAGTGTATCTTTACTAATTTTTAAATTTTATTATCCCCTTGCTAATCCTGCCTCGAGGTCTCTGTATTTGTGATCTCTCTAGCTTAACTATTCTTCCTGTGATTTACAAAGGTGGATTCTCATCATTCAGAGAATCTTGTCAAATGTCATCCTGTTTTTTTGTTTTGTTTTGGTACTGGGGATCGAACTCAGGGCCTTGCACTTGCTAGGCAAGTGCTCTAACCACTGAGCTAAATTCCCAGTCACAAATGTCATCCTTTTAGTGATATTCTCTTCAACTCATTCTATGCAGAGCTGCTACCCAGGCCCACTCTCAAACTCATTACCCTATTTTGCCATCTTCTTAACATTATACTATCTGCTAACTTACTTGTGCTTCTCTCTTTTTCTATAAATTTACATATTTTTCATCTGTCATGTTCCCATCTGTTCTAGACACTGGGATATGGCTAACATAATCATCTGGAAAATACCCAAATATCTGGCCAATATCCAAACCTGGTAAATGCCAATTCTCTAATTCTTCTTCACTTGCAACCAACACATACCATGCTGATTGGTTCCATGACCATTAACTTCAAATTGCCCTCACTGCTGCTTGGCAATATGACCATATTCCTCTAGTCCAGTGATGGAGAACCCTTTAGAACTTTTGATAACGAACAGCCAGCTGCAGTATGTGTGCCACGGGTTTGTGACCTCTTCTCTATTCACTCTCCACTCTCATAAACAAGTATCTCACATCTGTTTGTCCTCAAACCTCCTACTCTATTCCACTTCCACAAACTCATCTAACGTCATTGTTTCTTGTTATGGTTTGTGTCCAGATGTCCTCCCAAAGCCTCATGAGGTCATAGGTGGAGCTGGATCTAGAGTGTGTGATTACTAAGTGGGTTTGGCATAGTTCTGCTGAGATCAAGGATATGATACTAGGATTAAAGTTATTAGGATTAGGGGTAGGAGTGCTACCCACACTAAAACCAGGTAGCCTGGATACAACATAAGGGACAGAGATAGGTTTGCCTCCTCCCATTTTGCTTTCCTCTGCTTTCCTTGCTGCTTTCTGCCTGTCTGTCTTGCCACCCTGCCTTGTATCTAGCTGATTGTGAACTGAAACCTCTACAAACTGTGAGCTAAATAAACCTTTCTTCCTTTAATTTTGGGTGTTGGGTATCTTGTCTCAGCAATGAGGAAAACTAAGACATTTCTTATTTTACTTAGGTAATAGAATCAGGAGAGATCAGGAGAGCGCAGGTGCTATCACCAACTGCACCACCAATTTTCTGTTCCCTTTGACAGCAAAATTCTTTGTCCACCCATTCTCTTTCTTAATCTACTCAGTCAGGTTTTGGATGCTAAAAAAACATGGAAATTTTTCTTTTCAAAGAAAAGTGACCATCACTGACTATTATATTTCCCAACCCAGTGGTTATCTCTCTAGTCCATCTTTACCCCACTTCTCAGCTGCATTTGAGTGTTTTTTTGGTGGGGGGTAGGCAAGTGCTCTACCACTGAGCTAAATCCCCAACCCCTGCAGCTGCATTTGAAACTCTTCTTCCTTTGGCCTCACAGATGCCACGTTCTTGGTTCTCATACTATCTTACTGCACTGGCTGCTTTTTTAGTTTCTTTTTCTGTTTTTTCTTCACTTTTCCAACTTCTAAATATTGATTGCCTAAGGCTTAGTCTCTTTTATATTTCAGTCATCATCTAGGGGATATCATCCAAGGATCTTAGGATGTAAGTTCCACTCTAAAATTATGACTTTCGTATTTATGTTCAGTCCTAATCTTTCCCCTGAACGCTGGGTTAGTCTATCTAGTTACTGACTCAAAATCTCTAGTCTGACAATTTAAGTCTCATGCTACTCTGTCAAAAATTGATTTCAAAAATGAATTTTTTTTTTTTTTTTAGTTTCAGACTTTTTTTTAGTCAAAGGTTCTCAAAAGAAATGAAACAGAAAAAGCTAAGAATCTGATCAAATGTACAGTTCAAAAGTGTCTTTTGAAGTTTAACAGGTTCTGGGAAAGAAAAGTACAGTTCTCTCGAAGTGGACAAAGAAGTTACCACTGGCAAGTTTGTGGCACTGATAAAACAAAAATAAAAAGTTAACTCTCTTGATCACATAGATACCTCTATGAAAATCTTTTTAAAATCTGTACAAAAGATCTTTCTTCATAAATTAATTTTTTTATAATTTAATGGCTAACTACTGTGTGACATTTAACTAATTTTCTTTTTCTTTTTCTTTTTTCTTTTTTTTTAATGTACAGAGATTATATTTCCCAGATATTACCCAGAAGGGTATGGCACTTAATTTAGACATTTCTAACAGCAGATTTCCCCTCCCCTCTAACTGAGCTATCAAATTTCTTTCTCGACTAATACGAAAATATTAAGTAGTTGGATACTCAGGTTCATGAATGTACTAGGTACACAGAGGATGCTGCATTCTGTCTGAACTTGCACAAAGCAGTAATATTTCAGGGAGCACAGAACCAATAACACTACTACTTCAAAAAAAGGAGACAAAAGCACATTACATTGTGACTATGTAATCTTCACTAGATTCTACACTTCTCAGAGCAGCAAGGACTTTTGTTGTTGGTTTTTTTTTTCATTTTTTTATTATTTAATTTTATTTACCAAGAACACGTATTGGTACATTGTATACATAATGATCACATTCATTATAGGTAATTTGTACCTGTACATGATGTCGCTTGGTTCCCTCTTCCCCACCCCTCGCTTCCCTGCCCCCGCCCCTCCCAGCAAGGACTTTTGAAACCATGAAACATCACTCTAATCAAATACAAGCAATAAAATTTAAGAGCTAGAAATACTTGAAAGAAATAACTGCTTAGCCCTAGTTCCTGAGCTACATACTTTCTGAAGACAAATTGATTTACCATTGCTTAGAAAACATATACAATCGCCTTAATAAAAGAGCTTTAGTAGCAAATTATCTCATATGGACTAAAGTTGAAATAATTGTATTTATGAACCAGGAATTTCATAGTTTCAAAATTGATTTTCTTTACACCTGCACACTTGTAGTGGTGATGTAAAGTGTGGCACTGCTGAAATCCAAATTTTCCTTCATGCTTTTTTTGTTTGTGTGTCCATGCACCAATTAATATTATAAAACCTAAACACAAAGGTACAAAAAAAGGCACATTCTCCTAACTGCAAACTGGTCCAGCAAGAATAAAGAGTATAGAAGATGTAATGCAAGACAAGTTGATGCTACTGGTTACTGGCTCTTTGGTCTTTGGTGAAGTTACCTTAAAAGTGCCCAGTCATTTTTATTTGTCAAATTTACATAACAGGGAGAGGGAAAGAGAAGGAGAGAGGGGAAGAGAGAGAAAGAGAATGAGCTAGTAGTCAATCATTTAACTTCTTATCTCAGCTTATGTTTGAAGAGAAATCTTTACTTTCAGCTTTTGCCATTTAGTTGCAACAGCAACATTCTTTCCTGTTTCCCAGACTGCAAGCACTATCATTAGGTGGTATAAAGGAAGGACAAAACATTTGGTTATTCCCCCGCCCCCAGGACAAATGCTAACTACACTACATCTGGAACATCAAGTTTGTTTTTTTCCTGAAAAAAGAAAAAAGCAAAAAAAAAAAAAGCTTTATATTGCATCATACAGCAGATAGATCAGTCAAACTATCAGAAGAAACTGTTAGCATACAGTCTGACAATTTACTTACCATATTAAAAATTCCCTAGTCAGAAAATATGTTTCATGTAAAATATTTTCTCTTCTTGCATTTCACTACCTTACACATTATTTGAAAAATCATTTAAAACACCTACTACATATTTTAAAAAGCTGAAATTGCAGCAATTTTTACTGACTACCTTTTAAAAGCCCCATGCTGCTGTTTTACAGGGCACAATAGACCGGCTCATTGGTCAAAGCATTCTATATCATTAGTTTGAACTAACTTACTCAAACAGCTATAGCATCAAAAGAGCTAAAGCAGATTGGAATTCATAGAAAAGGATAAGACACTTTGCACAACATTGAAAGAAAAATGGAAAGCTAAGAAAAGACATCGAAGGCAACACTGAATTATACCAACGCTCACAAAGCAAGCACAGAACACCAAATGGGTGAAGTCGGGTGATTTAAACTTCAAAAAGTCTCTTTTGTACAGTGGACAAAAACCCTTAAACACAAAATGAGCAAATGAGCAACACCACAAAATGGCAAAATGAACAAAACCACAAAAATCTGGTCATGGACTTGGATAAGTGTTCATGGTCTTTGTGTGTACCCAGGAAGTTGAAGTTTTCTTCTCTCGCTCTCTTCTTTTTTTGCGTCATAATATTTGATAAAAAAAACTTTTTTTTTTTTTGCTTTTTACTAAAATAAACCTAATTAGGGGAACAACTACTAGATAAATTTAACGGTTTATGCACCTTTTAGAACTTACAGCAAAAATTGTTTTAGTTGATTTCATTATAAATAATGTTTTCAAGAACCTGGGCAAACTATCAATAATTTCCTAAAACACAGTTGAATAGAAAAATCTGTGATTTCTCATCTTTCACACCCTTCATATAAGAACATCCTTCTGTACATCTCAGTTTCTTACTGGGTTGAAAAGTACATGGAGAATGGTAATTAGATGACTCTACAGTCACCTCCTGCTGACCACTTGCCTCTTTGGCAGGAATGGACATGGTCTTCGTGTGTGTACTGTGGCAAGCAGGCTCTTTGCACAGCTGATGTGGCAGGCATGTATGTTCTGTGCTGCCTAGTGAAAGATGGCTCATCAGCTGGGTCTGAGGGCTTGTCATAGACTCAGGCTGTGGTGACACAGTGTGCTCCATTGGGGCAGTTAGCGCGGCACCAGTGTGCTGTAGGATATATGGTTGAGGTTGCATCCAGGAAGGGCTTTGAACTTAGTAAGTAGATACAGGAAATGCCATATAGGGTATATGAGAAGTTTGAGTAATCGCTCAGCTTGTGGCAACAGTATATGGTGAAAGATAAAATCCATTTTGTACAGCAGCTGTTCTCAGGTGTTAGGGCTCCTATCTATATGTCCTGCCAAATCCTCATGTGCTCATTGGGTTAGTCTGCTAATTGGTTTACCATAGCTCTGGGTGTGGCTGAGTGGATTTACTGAGAACAGAAGCCCCATTCTGGATGTGGGTGGCAACAACCAATAGGCTTGTAGCCTGGATGGACTAAAAAGGGGAAAGGAGGCTTGCTGCTTCTTGCCTTGCTGCCTGCCTTGCCATGGACTGTTTCTCTTCTGCCATGCCTTGGAGCCACACGACTATGGACTGAAACCTCTACAAACCGTAAGCTAAAATAAACCTTTTCTCCTTTAACTTGTGGGTGTCAGGTATTCTGTCCCAGCAAGAAGTAGCTAAGATATTGGGTCATAAGTGAGTGTCATACAAGCCTCTCCTTCTCTATGCCATGGTCTTCCATTAGGGATGTACTTATTTGGGTTCTGTCTTTTCTTCTGTCCTCCGTTTGTAAACTTGCACAACAGGGGTCCCATGGGAGCAATTATAGCTTTGCATTTTTCTGTTGATTCCCTCCTGGCAAAATCAACACCATGATTGTACTACTGGAATCATGTGGTATTCTTGTAGAAATAACTTGTCCATAGGGTTTGAGCATATTTTCAAGCTTTTGCTCACCCATGGATGTGGAAAATTAGAAATATACAAGTTGATAGGATCTTGTTTCTGTTGCTTTTCCATCTGAACTTGAACCCCAGTAAACTCCAGGGGTGACACTGCTTTCTGAGCCACTGCAGGACTGTTGAAATAGACAAAACATAACCTTTGCCTTGTTTGTTGTCTTACCCAAAATTACCTTCATGGAGACTATTTTCCTATATGGTCGACAGAGCTTCACAGGGTCCTGGGCAGTGGTAGTAG
This sequence comes from Hystrix cristata, assembly GCA_004026905.1. Classification (NCBI taxonomy): domain Eukaryota; kingdom Metazoa; phylum Chordata; class Mammalia; order Rodentia; family Hystricidae; genus Hystrix; species Hystrix cristata. The sequence goes on along the minus strand of PVJO010032967.1, from coordinate 2,671 downwards.
GCGGCAGGCCTCAGATGTAGGAGTTTGTTTTGCTTAGTTGATCCCATGCTGAGTTGCTGCAGCTGATACTGTTGTTATTACTGCTGATGGTGCTGGAATGGGAGGGACCATGGGGTGCGATGGGACCAGAGAAGCTTCAGAAGTTTCAGTCCACGATCAGTGCAGAAATGGCATGATAGAAGGACCTGTCATGGGAGGACAGCTGCTCATGTCAAGGTGGTCAGGACAAAGAGCCAAAAATTAATTCTTTAAAAAAACGTTTTAAGGTCTGGGATGTAACTCCTTGGTAGAGTACTTGCCCAGTACATATGAGGCCCCGGGTTCAATCCCCAGTGGCATACAAAAACATTATGTAGATATAGATGTATCATTTTAATTGACATATTTATACATTTTTTGGGATACGGTATAATATTTAAATACATATATACAGTGTACAATGATCAGATCAAGGTAATTGGTTTATCCATCACCTTAAACATTTGTCATCTCTTTGTGTAGGGAATATTCTCAGTTTTTTCTAATAGCTATTTTTAAATATTCAATTACATGTTGCCAACTGCAAGTACCCTGATGTGCTAGAGAATGTTAGAAGTTGTTCTTCCCATCCAGCTGCACTCCTCTGCCCATTAAATGTCCTCTCTCCATCCCCCTCTCTCCTTCTATAAACCTTTTTTTAGCTTCCACATTTAAGTGAGAACATGCAGTTTTTGTCTTTCTGTGCCTGGTTATAAAAAAAAAAAACTTTAAAAACTTTTATTAGTACATGTTTGCAGTACATAATGATTACATAGATTGTGGGGAGTTGATACATGCAGATAGCACACCTTAATTCTTTTTACTTCCCTCCCCCTCCTTCCCCCGTCCCTTGATTTCCTGATTTATTTCACTTAGCATAATGAACTCCAGGCTCATCCATGTTGCTGTAAATGACAGAATTTCATTTTCTTTTGTGGCTGAATTATATTCTACGGTATATTTATGCCATCTTTTCTTTATTCATTCATATACCAATGGATACCTACATTGATTCTGTATCTTGACTATTGTGAATAGAACTGTAATAATCATGGGAGTGTAGATATCCCTCCGACATAACCGATTTCCTTTGGATTTCCTTTGGATACCTAACCCAGTAAGGAAATTCTGGTGTCAGGAGCCAACAACAACTTTGCACCCGCTGGGGGGGGCATCATAGAAAGACTTCACTTACACCATGTGCACCCTCATTCCCCCAGATCACCTTCAGCTGGTTAGATAGAGCACATTTTAAGGAAACGATCCTGGACTCCTTGCCCGTAGCCTTAGTGGACATGGTCCTAAGGCAAGAAAACCTGTTTGTACTGGGTTTGCAGAGTAACAGGCCTGACTGGAAGGGACCCAGGTGAAAGTTTACTCTGTACCCACTTCCTTGTACCCATTCCCCTGTATTGCTAGTTTTGATAATACCACAAGCCAACGTGACCTTCTGATTATGTTTTGTGAGTTGTCTACCTCTGTTTCAAATGACTCAGCACGTTCCTCTATATTACGCCCTGCTGAAACTTGCAAGTGAACACTGCACTGAAGCCTATAAATAAAGATTGTGCTTTGCAGGGGTAGCCATTCTGCTTATCAGGCTGATGGCTCCAACCCTTCCAGCTATCCTGTGTGAGTCTCTTTTATCATCCATTGCTCCTCTGCCCTGTTCAGCTTGGCCGTGTGGGCTGTGGCATTCTGGATTGTGTGGTAGTTCTATTTCTATTTCTAGTTTTTTGAGGGTGCTTCACAGTTTTCCATAATGGCTGTAATAATTGATATTTCTATCAGCAGTATATGAGATGTCCTCTATTTTTACATACAGTACTAGCCAGCATGGATAATGAATTCTTAATGTTCCCAGCCTCCTCATTCTGTCTTCCTTCTTCTACATTAAATCTCCATTCTTCTATGTGCTCAGCTCAGATCCCTGAAATCATCCTTTATTCCCCCAGACACCACTTTGGTAAATCCTATCAGCTCTCTCTATTCAGTATGTCTACTCACCACTTCACAGCCACCATTTTGGTTCCAAATCTACCATCTCTTGCCCAGACCATTGTAATAGTCTGCTAAATGGACTCTCTTCCATACTGCCTCCTCTACAGCCTTCATATAGCATCCAGAATAAAACTTTTATGTGTGTTACCTCACTTGCAAAGCTGCATTCTCTCAGCTGCCCTTTTTAGCTATACTTTAGGTGCCAGACTGATATATCAACAGTCTACTTAGCTTATTTCTGGGACCCTATCTCTGATATGTACTGTAAATTAAAAAATAATAACAGCCTTTTAAAGTGGCAAGCAGTTGATATTGTTAAGTTAGAAGACAACTTTAGCAGATTAGAATCCGGAAGTGGGAAAATAAGCCAAAGATGAAGACTAGATTGCAAAATCCACCCACGAGTAGATATGTAGGGCAGAGGTTCTTCTTGAGAAGCCAACAATGCTTATAAATTAATCAGAAGACTTTGAGAAAAGACTCAAGTAGGAAAACTGCTGTACAAAATCAATGTAGCTCCATTACGTGACACTTTTACTTTTGTCTGGCTTTTATTTTTTGTTTCTTTTTTCCCTTTAAAATATAAGCCCCATTTTCAACCAGGTGAGAGAGAGGCCCCGGCAGCGGGACAAAGCCTGCAAAGTGAGCCCGC
>PVJO010032966.1:0-12598 GCA_004026905.1 Hystrix cristata | reverse complement strand
CTGCACCCCTGCATGCTGCACCCCTGCACCCTTGCACCCCTGCACGCTGCACTCCTGCACCTGGGGGGTCCGGTCCCCACCCCGTGCCCGCGCACCTGGTGCATCCAGCAGCCCGGCGCGGGGCCACCTGCGTGCTGCCGGGTCTCATGGCCGAGGCTGGCTGTGTGCACCCGACCTCAGCCCAGCCGCGGGTGCCTCCTCCCGCCCAGCTGGGGAGGAAGGTGGGGTGTGAGCCCGCCTCCTTCCGGAACCGTTAATCCCCGAGCCCTGGGGAGCCGAGCTGGGAGAACAGGTTTTCCCTGGCGATCTGTTTCACTGAGTCCTCTACACCCACCACGCGACCCCTCAGGAGGCCTCGGTGGCGCCGGGAGCCCCCAGCGATCCAAGCCAGCAAGGTCGGAGGCCACAGCACGCCGCAGATAATCGGGAGGCGAGTTCACTTATCCAAAACTCCGCGTCTGGAAAGTCACTCGGGACCCTGGAGCTGGGGCCTGTGAAAACCTAAAGTACAGATAAATCAAAGAGCAAAATGAAAGAGAGATAATAGGAAACAAGGCGATGGATCTTTTTGCAAGAGGGAAAGCGACTAAGAAGACGGAGGGAGGACAGGGGAAGGGGGTGAAGAAAATTAAGCTGCGTTCTGTGCAGGCCCCAACTTTACAAAGCAATGTGATCAGTGTACTGCAAACATGGACTCATAAAAATAAATTTAAAAATCGGTACGTGTCCAACCGCTCGGGGTTTCCTTCTTGGGTCGTGTCTGGATCCTGCTACCATTTTCCTGCTGTGTGCTGTCTCTGTTTGCCTTCCCACTCAGTTCTGTAAGTTTTTTTTTTTTTTTAAGTCAAGGAAGCGAGTGGGAGGGAGCAGGCCAGGGGCGGCGCTCGTTGAAAATAATGTCTGGAGCCCACGCTGCTTTCCCTAAACTCACCCAGCTGGAATGTGCAAGGAAAAGGGCTGCAAACAAGGAAAAATTCCAGCCCAGCAGGAGCCGGGACCAGAAAGGGCACAGATAAGAAGGAGTCTTTGAAGTCGGCCCATTTCCAGGGCTGGTCAAAGTGCAAGACGTGACACACCACCTCGGCGTCTCCAAAGATCTGCAAGGCGCCCGCCGGGCAACCCGGACCGAGTTCCTGGTCCTCAAATCGGAAAACAACCCGGAGAACCCAGCGGGACGGCAGGGATCCGGCCTGGGAGGCATCACTGTGGTCAGATCTGCAGAAAATGATCTTAAATCTCATCCCGGCTCGGTCTGGGGCAGCAGGGTGACTTCGCCTTCGCCGGTAGCTCTCTAAATCCCACACGGTGCGGACTCCCCGGTTTGTCAGCCCCGAACGGACACAGCTTGAGACCGTAACGCTAAGTGGACTAAATCAGACTTAGGAGCTTGAGCATCGCGTGTTTCCTCCAGTGTGAGACGCCCCAAATCTAAATAAAGAGCAAGATTAAAGAGAGACAATAGGAATCAGGGAGTTGGATCTTTTGCAAAAGAAAAGTGGACCAAGACATGGAGGGAGAGGAGAAAGGAGAAGGGGAAGAAAAAAGAATTAAGATGTGTTATTCACGCCCAGCTCCACAGCAGGAATGCAAACAGCATGTCCAGCGTACATGCAGTAAAAAGATAAGAGTAATAGACGCAATCAAAATATGCACACACTACCGGATGATTTGGGTGCTTGTCTTAAAAAATAGCGTCTCGTCCTCCATCCCGACGTGAAATCCAAAGTTCCAAGCACAACTGTATGTATTTTATCCTGCCGCCCTTCACCACTAACTTTAGTCAGTCTTTGCACATTTGTGAGCTGATTTCAGCTGCAAGGACCGTGCTCATTTTGCAGGGTGAGGAGCTTCCCCTTTAATAGGTCTGCCCTGATTGACGGGTCTCATTTATGGACAGGGCTGCATCCCGATGTCTGAAATAGCATGAGTTGAAAATGTATTTACTGGGCTTGGGAATGTAGCTCAGTGCTAAAGCGTTTGCCTTGCAGGAGAAAGGCCCTGAGTTTGACCTCGAGCAAAAAGAAAATCTATTTACTGCTGGGTTTGTGGTGAATGCCTGTCATGGAAGCAATCAGGAGGCTGAGGCAGGAGGATCCCCTACAGCTCAAGACCAGCCTGGACTGCATAGTGAGAGTGTATCTCAAAAAGCAAAACTAAAAACAAAATAAAAAAACCCCCAAAACAAAAAAGAAAACCTTTTGTTTTTCCTGAAAACTCTAGCTTAGGAACCCAACATGTATACGTCTGCTGTGATTTCACGGTCGTCTAAAAGCCACGATTCCCCCAGTAACGGCAGAGCCCAAGAGCCTGGTGTCGTTTTGGGCAGACTGCTGGAAGACGGAGCCCCGCGGGGCTGACTTCAGTATCTGGCAATCGCTGAGGGCTCCAGGGCCGCCGGGACTCGGTCCCCACAGGAGGAATATTACGGGAGGTGGTGGGGACACAGAAGGGCAGCTCGGCCTCCATCCTGCAGGACTTTGGCGTCAAAACCATCAAGAACACAGCTTGGCGTGGTGGCACCGAGGAGCTTGACTTTGAATCCGGAAACAGAAAGAGGAACCAGAAATCCCCCAGCGGAGAAACTGATACGGGCCGAATCGCGTTATCTGCCCTCAAATTTGGAGGTCAAAGGCTGAATTCTCAATATGGCCGTGTGGAGATAGGGACTTAAAGAGCTGGGGAAGGTAAACTGAGTCACCAGGGTGACCCGGAGCCCACAGGACTGGGTCCTTGTAAGGGGAAGACAGGAGGACACAGTCACACACACAGAGGGACGCGCATGCAAGGACTCTGGCAGAAGCCGGCGTCTCCAGGCCCAGGAAGGAGGAAGGTTACGGTCTGAAATTTTGGTTCTTCTCAGAATCCGTGTGTGCAAATTCTTATCCCAAAAGTCACAGGTGTCAAGACTGGGGGGTCGGGGTGTGCTGAGGTCCTGAGGGAGGAGCCTCATGGGTGGGATCCGCGTCCCCCTCACAGAGACCCCAGAGAGCTCTCTGCCCTCCACCCTGTGAGGACACAGAGAGAAGGCGCCATCTGTGACCTGGGAAGCAGCCTCACCAGACACAGATCTGCTAAGCTGGACCTCAGACTCCAGCCTCCAGGACGGGGCCACCGAGGTCTGCTGTCTGCCAGCCGCCTGGGCTGTGGGATTGCATATGGCGGGCGTGATGGACTGAGACAGGGAGAGACTAGTGCAGGGGACTCCAGCCTCCAGGACGGGGCCACCGAGGTCTGCTGTCTGCCAGCCGCCCGGGCTGTGGGGTTACATATGGCGGCCTCAGTGTACTCAGGCCTGGTGATCCTGCAATCTGGTGCTCGGAGACTCCGGGGTTTGGGGTGTTTGTGAGGTACTCGGGGTGCTTATTGACAAAGCGAGTCTGCTGGACCGTCTTTCCCATGTCACGCTCTGGGTGTGTTTGCTGGCCCTGTGTAAATGGCAGCCCGCCATGCCTTGCCCATGTCAGCTTGTGTGCTTGGGGCCCGTCTGCTCTTCTGCCCACCCGTGTCCTCTAAGAGCAGCGTCCAGCGGGCCCCGTGCTGGGTTTGGGTGCTGACCAGTTGTGCAGTTATGGCTGCATCCTTTGACCTCACCTCTCTTGGCTCCAGACGGGTTTGTTGAGTGGCCCAGTGACCACGCAATGGTGCATTTTATTTAGTGTGAGTGTGTGCGGGCTTACTGTGTTTGAATGGGAGGCCACCGTCCGTCCGTCCACCAGGGAGGGCTCGGCACCCCGGGACGGCTCGTGGGGACAACAGTCTGCAGAGAACCCGGATTTCGGTCCCCAGCTTGGTTGGCAGGCGATTACCGCGCGTCGTCTTCCCGGTCGCACCAGCAGAAGGGGAAGGCGCTGCAGCAGGGCTGCAGCCACGGCCTCCAGGTGTTGAGGTAGGTGCCGAGCTGCTGGAAGACGGCCCGCGTCAGGCTCTTCCGGTGCCTGTCCACCTCCCGCCGCAGCCTGTCCACCACCGCGTGGAAGGCGGGTTCCGTGTCAGGCGTGAGGACACTGTGCTCGGCCGGGTCCCTTGTGAGGTCGAAGAGCAGAGGCGGGTCATGCTCCGTGACGTCGTCCCCGAAGCACGGGCAGACCGATCTTCCGTAGCAGGCGCCGGCTCCCTCTGGCTGGAAGGTGGGAGTCATGTAGTGGACTTTCCAGACCGTGCCTCCTGGCGAGTGGGCGAGAAATAGAGTTGGTAGAAAATAATAAGACAGTGACGTGACTCACAGAAACTAAACACATACAGACACAGAGAAATAAAGAAACCAAAAACACAGAAGCGACACGAGTGACCATCTGTGGACAAACAGAATGTGGCCTGACGGTGTACCGGAATATTATACAGCCGTGAAAAAGAATGAAGCTGTAATGCCTGCTGTAATGTGGAAGGACTTTCAGGACTCGGTGCTGAGGGACAGAAGCCAGACACAGAAGGACACAGAGGGAGAGAGACCCTTGATATAAAATGTCCAGAATAGGCCAATAGAGACAGGAAGTGGACTGCCGGTGGCCAGGGGCTGGGCATGGTAATGAAGACTGACTGCTAATGGGGATGGGTGGCATGTGGGGTTAGGGAATGTTCTGGAAGTAGACAGAGGTGGAGTTCACACAGCACAGAGTGATTGACTGCCTTTCAACTGCGTGTTTGGAAAGGGTGGATCTTACAGTCAATCAGTCACATCTCAATAATGCTGCTATCAAAAAGGGCATTGAGTGTCGGTTATAAAAAAAAAGAAGAGGGCTGGGGGTTTAGCTCAGCGGTAGAGCACTTGCCTAAAGAGTCCAAGGCTCCGAGTTCAATCCCCAGCACCCCAAATAAAATAAAATAAAATAAAATAAAATAGAAAAAGATGGAGGAGTAATTATCTGCCATTATGATCAGGGTAAAAAGTGCTAATAGGCTGACTCACAGACCACCGTCCAACACAGAAATAAGAAGACTAAACGCCTCAAAGAAAATAGTCTGACTCCAGGTCTGGGAAGGCTAACCGTGAAGGAACTGGTAGGCAGAGTCAGGAGGGTGTCCAGAGGGAGGCATGGAGCTGCTTGTGTTTAAAGAAGAACATTCAGGAAGACTGTGTGTGACTTGGGACAGGGATGTCGACAAGGAGCCAGCGTGTGGAGATCTGGTCTTCTAGGAGGGTTCCAGGCTGGTGCAAAGGTCCCGGGGCAGGAGTCTTGCCGAAAAATTAGGAGGCGCACGGAGCTCGCTAAACATTGGAAGCAAAGCAAAGCCCAGGACGCCAAGCTAGAAGAGAGAGAAGGAGGAAGAGGAGGAGGAGGAAGCGGAGGAGGAAGAGGAGGAAGAGGAGGAGAAGGAGGGAAAGAAGAAAACCTTGAAACAATTCTGTTCGCGTGTAAGCCGAGAGGCAGACTTTTAAATGATAACAGAATGGAGACAAATACACATGGCGTCACTGGCCGCATTGGGCCCTGAGCGGTGCACCGCTCGGCCACTTCGTTGCCCCGCAAACCCCGGAAGCGACGCCACCAGAGGCAGTTTAATGGTCTACACATTCGCTCATGGCTGAGCGGCCCAGGCTGGGCTCCGGCCCCGGGATCCTCCCGCCTCAGCCTCCCCGAGCGCTAGACGGCAGGCGTGTGCAGACGTCTCCACCGGCCGCCGTGCAGGGTGCGGCGCGGGCTCCCCACTCACGCTCGCGTTCGTGCCAGCGGGCGGCGTGCAGCAGATGCTCGCAGTAGTGGAAGAGGAACTCGTGGTCCGAGTGCCTCGCCGTCCCCAGGAGCAGCGGCCACAGGTCCCGGCCGTCGATGGCCCTGCGGGGGGCGGAGGAGGACAAGGGCTCAGAGCCCGGCTGCGGAGAGCGGCCTGACTCTGCGGCCCGCCGGGTCGGGGGAGGCGAGCTGAGTCACGGCCAGCTGCACGCTCGGCTCGTTCTCTGTCCCACCTCCTGGTCCCTCCTCTTTCGGAAAAGATCCTTCTCCCTGTTTTCTAGCGTCTGCCTTTTGCGACCCTTTTTGTTTCTATTTTGGGTTTCTCGTACAAGAAAGACTGTGTGATATCGAAGCTCGCGCGTCTGATTTATTGCACTTCACATCATGTTGTCAAGGTGCGTCTGTTTTCCCACCAATGACTCAAGCGTATCCTTCTTCATGGCACAGTAGTACTCCACGGTGTGTAAATATCCCATTTAAGGATGGAAATCCATAGTAAGTTTTGACAAATGGTATGAATTTAGAAGAGCAATAAGATGGCAGCCTTTTTCTTTTTTTTAAGTTGGATAAATGTTCTCACTCACGACAGAGAATTTGGAAACCCAAGTAGGTTTTAGTTGGTCCACGTAACTACAAACAGAACATTTTTAAAAAGAAATAAAAGAGCTCTTTGTGCATATACACCTACATGTACATAGATACACGTGTGTGTACATCTATACACCTGTGTGTATGTATATGCACATGCATGTGTATAAATACACACATGTATGTACATGTAGGTGTATAGATGCACACACTTGCATGTGCTTGTAAGTGTATGTGTACGTGTACATGCATGTGTACATGTATGTGTATACACGTGCGTGCATGTGTCTATGTGTATTAATATATCTTAACAAGACCAACCGACGGTACTAGGCTGACTTTCTTCCACCTTCTAGTGGATCCTATTGGCTACATACATGAAGATGAAACTTTACATTTTGAAACACGAGCTGCCACAGATAACAAGAAAAATATTCACAGCTTACTAGAAAAATATTCAAAGATCAGAGACACGTGAATAAGGGAAACGAGGAGAAATGGCAAATAAACATATGAAAATTTCAACTTTTCTAAGGATAAATCAAAGGGAATTGCGACACATGCATGTGTATTAGTGTGTATGAATTATACACATGTGGATGTACATGTATGTGCACATGTCTACGTATGATAAATGTATGAATTACATATACATAAATGATTTGAAATGATCTCAGGTGTTTTAATTTTAATACACATACTATCATATATGAGTGATAGCAATATTTAGGGGAAAATTTGACATCTATTAAGAGATTGAACAGTAAAGCTGGGTGTGGTGGTGTGCACCTGTCAGCCAAGCACTCTGGGAGGCTGAGGCAGGAGGATCTCAAGTTCAAGCTCAGCCTAGGCCGCTTACTGACTTCCTGAGAACTTATCTCAAAATGAAAATAAAATTAAAAAGGTCTGGGAGTGTAGCCGACTGTGAAGGCCCTGGGTTTAACGTCTAGTACCACAAAACAATAACAACAACAAGAAAAGAAAAATAATCATGTTAGGCAGTGAAATGCAGGGCATAAATTTTTCTAAGCAAAGCTAATGTCCAACATAATAGATACTAGAAATAAAATATTCCAAAGCCATTAAAATGTTCGTTCACCCATAGATTTCTAATAAATATTAAAATATAGATTTTTAGTATATATTAGAATGTGACTTGTGCATTCTGCATATAAAAACCATGATCACATACTTAAATTGCGTGAGATACACATGAACACATTTATGTGCCCATGTGTCCCATGCAATTGAATATGTGGCTGGAGAGCTACAAATCACCCGTGTATATATGTGTACCTATGTGCACATATTCGCCCCATACGATTTAATTTTGTGCTCAGCACTCAGATTTCAAGGTTTTGAAAAAATATTATTGTCTCTTTTCCTCTCAACAAATCTCTTTCAAGACAAAAAAAAAAAAATTGGAATAATATGACATCCCCTCAGCACGATGGATCGGACGAAGGGATTCCTTGGGATCGTTGACAGATAGCGATAATGCTCATCTGAACGATAATGAGCATTATAATAAAATGTGCTCTCCTGAAAAATTTGGCCAAGAAAAATAGGTATTTTGGTCAAAAAATAAAGCAGATGTTCAATCCAGTAGCAAACAGAGTTCATTTTTCTTCCCCAAGATCCCGATGGAATGGTTTGCAAAGCGACTTTGCGGTGTATCATTTGGCAAACATGTTCCGGCTACGCCAAGTGCAATTGCCGCCCCTCGTGTTTGGTAGTGTGTGGATGTGCGCACGCTGTGACTCCTGCTCTCTGGGAGGCTGAGGCAGGAGGATCTCAAATTCGAGTCCAACCTGGGTAAATCATCAACGTGGCGAGACGGTGGCTGGAGATAGAAAAGTGTTGCAAAGTGCGGGGATGGGCCGCGTCGTGCGTACCTGTCCTGGGGCACCTGGCCGCCCCCCAGCTGCACCACGGTGGGGAAGACGTCCATGAGGCTGGTGGGCTCGTGGATGACCCGGCCGGCGGGCAGCACGCCGGGCCAGCGGAAGATGCCGGGGACGCGGATGCCGCCCTCCCAGCCGCCCGTGCCTTTGCCTCCTGCGTGGAAGCGCAAAGAGAAAAGAAGGGAATGAACGTGAGCGGCAGGCGCTTGCCCGGGCGAGTTGAGCTTTCTGCTCATCTCTCTTGTGGTCTTCCCGTCTCTCTGCTTCGCGCGGAGCTGGGGACTGCGGTGATGGACTGGACGGCGGCCCCCAAAGATGCGCCCACGTCCTGACCCCGGGACGTGGGTGGGACCCGGGTGGAGGAAACAGGCTCTCTGCAGATGACACTATCCAGGGTCAGAGCGTCCCTGAGTCTAAGGGCAGCATCCTCATGGAGACGGAAGCGGGGACACAGACACAGAGGAGAAGCTGCGTGAAGATGGAGGCAAGACTGGAGTGACGGGGCCACAGCCCAGGGCCGCCTGGAGCCCCAGGAGGAGGCAGAGGCAGGAGGGTCTCCCCAAGACTGTGGAGGGAGCTGGGACAATAGGTGACTGGATAAACAGAACGTGGTGCATCCATCGCACGGAATATTACTCAGCCCTGAAAAGGGACGGCACTCTGACCCCCGGCTCAATGTGGATGAGCTTTGAAAACGAAATGGTCAATAAGAGACGCCAGACATGAAGGGACTCGTGGTCCACGGTTGTACTGATGTCCATTGTGCAGAGTGGCGGGTACGCGGGTGCAGAAGACGAGCTGGTGGCTGGCAGAGGTTCGAATGGAGAGCAGCTGCTAAAAAGTGCGGGGTTCACTGGTGAGGTCAGGAGGATCCTGTGAAGTTAAATAATAGAGCCGGCTGCACAGCTCTGTGAATGTGTGAACAGCTCGGGGTGAAAGAAAGAAGAAGAAAGGAAAGAAGGAAGGAAGGACGGACAGGAGGGAAGGGAGAGAATAAAGAGAAATATCACACCAGAGTTTGACAAATTACGATTTCTACCCCAAACCACACAGCGCCGCTATGTGCCGATTCCGGGGGCCGGGTGACCTCGTGCCACGGAAGAGTTGGGAGTCGCAGGGAAAAGCGGAAGTTGGGAGCTGAGCCCCGGGGCCCCGCGGCTGCACCTTTATAGACCCCGTTCCAGCCACCATATTGGCGGCCTCCGAGCTGAGCCTCCAGGGAGCCCCCGTGGTCCGACGTGAAGTACACGAGGGTGCTGTCGCTCAGTCCTTCCTCCTCCAAGTTCCTCAGAATTTGACCTGCAATGAATGTGCGCGTTGGGGTTGACCAAGGACAGAAGCACGGGCCCGTCACCCCAGCACGCTGGGAGGCTGAAGCAGGGCGATCTCGAGTTTGAGCCCAATCAGGGCAGCTGAGCAATCTAAGACCTGGTGTGAAAATGTAAAACCTTTCAAAGGCCTGTAATCCCGGCACTCCAGGAGGCTGAGGCAGGAGGAGCACACAGTCCAAGCCGGCTTGGGCGATTCAGGGACTTTGCGAGAACTAGCCGCAGTATAAAAAATGCTGCCTCTTACTTTGAACCGCTCTCTGCCTCGCCATCCAAACTGTGTTTATTCTGGCTGACTTGTGCTTTTGCTAACACTCTGGACACTATGAAAGACTTTACCGTTTTATTTTCGACACTACAGATGGAAACACGGTCCTTTGCGTTGAACGCCATCCCCACTTCTTTCCTGCTTCCTTTTTTTCTTTTCTTTTTTTACCAAGAGCATGTGCTGACACTTTGTATACATAATTTCCTGCTTCATTTCTTAAATTGTGATACTGATACTTCGCCCAGGCTGACCTTGAACTTACCATCCTCCTGCCTCAGCCTCCCAGGCAGCTGGGATTATAGGTGTGTACCACCATGCTTGCTCACTCACCCTTTTTTAATAACTGTGTAAACTGACTAATATTTTACAGCTTTGGGTCAAACATACTGTTCTCATCCTTTTTTGATCTACCCCTTGTTGGTAATTTTTTTCCATTTTTGCTGATTTTTTTGGAGACACTAATTTTTAAATCTGTGGGTATCCTGAGCCCCACCACATTAACTAAGAGATTTAATTTTTTAAAACACTTTCAGTAGTGGAGATAAATTAAGGGGCAGAGAGATTAAGGGAAAATAACTCCGGGGGAACATTATTGTGTCCAAAATGTGACAATTGGATATCAACATCTTTGGGAGTATTAGTCTAAAAAATGGGATCGGGATGTGGGCGTCTTGGGGACGTTATTCTGTCTCCGCGTGGGGATCAGGACGTGGACTTTGACAACTCCGAGTAGTTCACGGTGCATGTTATGGAGTCCTTCGTGTTGAGGTCCAGTGAAAATGGACACCGTGGTGCTTTCCCCTCGTGTCCTTCCTCCACCTGCGCTCCGCACGCCCACCTTGCTTTCCCCTTCTCCTCCTGCCCCTCTTCCCCGCCCTCCCACCACGACGCCGGGTTGGCCTGCCTCCCCCGGGCCGGCACTCACCCACCATCCAGTCCATCTCCTCCACATTGTCCCCGTACAGCCCGTGCCGGCTCCGCCCCAGGAAGTCCGTGGTAGTGATCAGAGGGATGTGGACGTGCAGAAAGGAAACGAAGAGGAGAAACGGGCCGTGCTTATTCCTGAGCAAATATACGAGGGGACCAGAGATCCTCTTAGCACAGTGCTTGAAATCCCAGACACCCTCCATACCTAGCTAAAGTATCTGAGCCTTCTCTGGCGTCTTCCTGCCTCTGCCTACCAAGTAGGAATGCACACGAGCCCTGCACAGTAGCATGAAATTCCTGTGTTTAAGAAGCTTTAACAGCTGGTGATACATGCCTGTCATCCCAGCACTGTGGGAGGCTGAGGCAGGAGAATCTCAAGTTTGAGCCTGGCTTAGGCAATGTAGCAAAATTTCGGCTCAAAAACAAAGAAGGAGCTGGGGCTGGGATTTAGCTCAAGTGACAGAGCGCTTGCCTCGTGAGTGCAAGGCCCCAAGTTCAATTCCCAGCAACCAAACAAAATGAAACAAAACAAAACAAAACGGCAAAACAAAAACAACAGCAATAAAAAAGGTGGGCACATTAGATTATTAATTCTGATGACTGATTGCCTAGAATCTCCTCCACCACCTTGGAAACTCACGGTCTCATCCACAACCTGAACTTCTAGAGGCAAAGATATAAGTCTAAGCTCTTACAGGCGCACACAGTTCTAACTGGTTTTAATTGGCAAGCTGTTTGCAGCACAGAGTACATAGTGCGGGTTTCTGCCAACAACTTGCTAGCATGTTGTAGAATACGATGTCAACCACATTTCCAGCAGGTGAGTTGGGGTTTGGTGATGTCTTGGTGTGATAATAGAGATGGAGCTTCAACTTGATTGGCTTGAGAGCTACGTGGGGATTACTAGAGATCAGTTCTGGGTGTGTCTGGGTGGGTCACGGGTGGGAGATCTGGGTGGGTATCTGTTCTCTGCTCCTTCCTCTCAGGTGTTTTCCCTGCTCTCCGCTTCCTGGCCGCCATGATGTGAGCATCTTTCCTCCCCCATGTCCATCCACCATGACGTTCTTGCCTTGGAGCAGCCACCATGGACGGGACCTTCTGAGACCATGAGTCACTCCGGCTGCCTGTCTCTCTGTCTCTCTCTCTCTCACTGTCTCTCTTCTTCCTGGCCACCGTGATGTGAGCATCTTCCCTCCCTCACACCCCTCTGCCATGAGGTTCCTGCCTTGGAGCAGCTCTACCATGGACTGGACCCTCTGAGACCATGAATCACTCAGCCTTGCTTCTTCCTGGCCGCCATGATGTGAGTGTCTTTCCTTCTCTACACCCATCTGCCATGATGTTCCTGCCTTGGAGCAGCCACCATGGACTGGGCCCTCTGAGACCATGAGCCCAAAACAAATTCTCCTCATTTAAATTGTGGGTGTTGGGTATTGTGTCCCAGCAACAGGGCATCTGGGGCCTGTGGGAGAGCTTTGAAAATATTCAGAGTTTATCATAAAGGCTCTTGGGGTGGTTCTATTTGTGATGTCACTGAACCAGAACCTGCGGTGGTTGGCGTTGGCCGTGGAATTGAACTGACCCCAGAGAAGTGAGTTGCTCAGACTTTCCTCAGTGTTGTATTGCAGGCAGTGGAAGTTAGAGAGCTCAAAGGACCATTATCCATGCTCATTTTACCAGTATTGTTTTCAGCCATCAATATGTCAGGGGTCAGACAGTTATTGTGGAAGAAAAACCATTTCCAATTCATCATCTTCACCAGATCCAGGACCTAAATACAGGACCACGCCACCCCGATCTAGGACTGAGCTGCCCAGATCTAGGACCGAACTGCCCAGATCCAGGACCAAGCTGCCCAGATCCAGGACCGAACTGCCCAGACCCAGGACCAAGCTGCCCAGATCCAGGACC
>PVJO010032965.1:0-12590 GCA_004026905.1 Hystrix cristata | reverse complement strand
AGCAGAATGATTCAAAATGTGAGTTTGGCCATAAAGGAAGCTCTGGGTAAAGTTGCAGTCTGCAAAGATGGACTAGAGGAGAGATTGGTTGCTGAAAGGACTAGCAAGAAAAAGCCATATATTTCAGAAGAAGACAACAGAAAAGATGGCCCAAGGATATCACAGGAAACAGCAGGACTCCAGCTTTGCAGCCTCAGAGATGGAGGAGTGAAAGACTTTGCTTTGAGAAGAAAGCCCCAGAGCACCATGTTCCAGAATGGTGGCAGCCTAGGGAAGTTTTTCCTCGGAATTTTATTCAGAGTGCTCAGCAATCCAGGCACATGATTGACCCCTACAACCAAGAGAGAAGGAAGTCTGGCTTTTGCCCCACCTGGCGGTGGACCCTGGTGTCGTCCACGTGGCCCTGGCTTTAGGTGCATGCAGAGTGCAAGAGTTGGGGGTCAGGAAGGCTTCCACCCAGATTTCAGAAGAAGGCCTGGGAGGCCAGGCAGTGTATCTGTGGGAGGGCAGTGTGTGAAGTTGTGAGTGTGAAGCTAAAGGTGCAGTGGAGACCCCAGAAGTTTGGAGAAGCCAGGAACGTGGACCGTCTGAGGAAAACTGCAAGGAGGAAGCAGAGCCAACCCAAGAGAGAAGCCGTGGGAGCTACCACCACCAGAAGCGCCATAGGGATGGAGGCACCCAAGCCCTTTGGAGGTCAGACTTTACCACAGATGGCCTCTGATGCTTGATAAGGAACTACAGGACTTAGTGTTTGCCCTGCTGGATTTCAGAATTGCTCTGGTCCCATTCCTTTTTACTTGCCACTTTGGAATGGAAATGTTTATTTTGTACCATTGTATGTTGGAACTGTTTAACATTCTTTTCATTTGTACACGGGCTTACATCTAAGAGTTTTTCTTAAATCTCAGAGGAGACTTTGGACTTGGACTTTTCAGCAATGCTGAAATAGTTAGGACTTTGGCAACTCTTGGAGATGGACTAAATGCCTTTTGCATGAAGAGATGTGCATGAGTCTCTGGGGGCCCAGGGGTGGAATGTTATGGCTGGTGTCTAGATGTCTCCCTAGAGCCTCATGTGGTCATAGGTGGGGCTGGATCTACACTGTGTGATTACTAAATTAGTCCACTGATTGGTTTGGCATAGTTCTGCTGGGATCAATGATATGATGCTAGGATTAAGGGTATTAGGATTAAGGGTGGGAGTGCTACCCATCCTAATGACTGTTAGCCTGGATAAAATATAAGGGACAGAAAGAGGCTTGTCTATCTGCTTTTTTGTTCTGCTGCGTCCTGCCTGTCTGCCAAGCAACCCTGCCTTGGACTGAACCCTGCTAATTGTGGACTGAAACCCCTACGAACTATGAGCTAAATAAACCTCTTTTCCCTTGACTTTGGGTGTTGAGTATTTTGTCTTAGCAACAAAAGTGACAAAGACAATTGTCACCTTTTATTCTATATTTGATTTGTACTTAAATTACCAAAATATTTATTCTTTTTTTTCTGTATTCTTCTTCTTTTCATATAACCACTGTGCCTCTTTTAAAAATTAAGCTGTGCATTAAGGTAAAAACAATTTATTACAAAAAAAAAGACACATTGCCATTGATCGCCTTCAGAAATTTTCCTCTCACTTTGAACATGGTTTTCTCATTTTTCTTGCCACTTTATTTGTTTTTTGTTTTGTTTTGGGTTTTTTTTTGGGTGGGGGAGGTTGCTGAGGATTGAACTCAGGGCCTTGTGTTTGCTAGGAAAGTGCTTTACCACTTGAGCTAAATCACCAGCCTCTGTCTTGCCACTTTCTGAAGGAGTTCTGGAAGTGCTTTTATGCATGTTTACATAGTGTTATTAAAAAAATAAGTAACTGCTACTGCCCATTGCCATCCAAAGGAAAGGAAGACTTATAAATATTACGGAGTGCTCTCATCCACCTTATTCACCAGATATGGCACCATGTGACCTCTGGCTCATCCCTAAAATCAAAATGACTGGGTAAGGTAATTTTTTTGCATTGAGGCAGCCATGACAGTGCAACTAGAGATATTCACGAAAGAAGACTTCCAGAACTGCTTCAGAAAGTGATAAGAACAATGGGATAAGTGGGTTTAAAATGAGTGAGAGTACTTTGAGGCAGGTCTATGAGAATGTGTCTTTAGTATAATGATTCAATTTTAATTTAAACATTCACTGTATTTTTAAATCATGCCTTTTATTCATTCACTATTGTATTATGTGCTGCTATAGGATATTGGCATTATAAATTTGAAATAAACATTAAAAATATGTGGGTTTTTTTAGTGTTCAGAATAGAGTTGTGATAAACCAATAAATAAGTAGGTAGATGAATGCCTCAATTTGTTAGAAAATGATAGCCATGTGAATAAAAATTAAAAAGCAAAAGGAGATAGACTTTTTAGGGTAGAGTTTATTGAGAATAGCTGCAAAATGAGTAATGATTACAGCACCAACACTCTCTGTGTTGTAAATGATCCTGGGTGGGGGCATACACAAGTGGAAGTAGAGGTATTAGACAAAGAAGAGGGTTTATGGATACAACGCAGGAAGAGAGGTGAGCGTGACCTTGAGCAAAATATGAAGGATTGAAGTAAAGATGTTTAACTGCATGCAAAATATCTATTATATGCACTTATGGAAATGCAGTGATTGTGTGACTCATGCATATTTACATAAGTAAATTACTTGGCAATTTTAACAATGACTTACACATTGTTAAAGCCAGCGATTAAATCTCAATCTATCTTATTGGATCTGCTTCCAAATGAAAAGGTAGATTATCCATGAACAGTAGTAGAAAAGGAATGGGTAAAAAATGTTGGGAGAAGGCAGCTAGAAATTAAGTGTGGTGGACCTAATATGGTCAACTTGAGCCAGAACGCCCAGCCGGACTGAGTTGGTGTGATGCTGGGCGTACGAGATCCACCTGAGGGTTGTTGCTGATCCAACATAAGGCAGAGTGGGAGCCGAAGCTAGAGGGCAGGCTGTTTCCCAGGAGAAGCTCTGCTGCGGCTGGTTCTTCCAAAAGGAACTCGGCTGTCCTCGTCGAGGAAGGAGCTCGGGGCCTTGCTGTCGTCGAGGATGGCTGCTGTTGCTTCGGAGGAGTCCTGGTTGTCATCTCTGCTGCGAGCATCGTATCCTGGTTCCAGGGAAGATCTTTCCAGCCATCATGTGCAGACACGGACGTACATGGGACAGTGCTGTGGGCTCCCAGCCCTCAGTTGGATCTTTTGGGTCTTCAGTGCCTAGATGGACATTCGGCACCTTCTGCATTTGGCTTCTGGGTGAATATTATAAATGTCCCCTATTAAATCTGCTCTCTTAAAACCATTGGCTCTGAAAATCTAACTAAGACATTCAGTTTCTGCAATGCCTAGAAGGATATATTTTATAGGAATCAAATATATAAACCAAAATATAGAAGAAAATATCCACTTAGATAAAGACATTTTGGAGAGTCACTGTTGGTGCTTTTAGAGACAAGGCAGAATGAATTTAATAAGGCATTGAGAATATCTAGGGAACGCCAATGGGTATTTGATATTAAGAAGTCATGAAGAAGAGGAGAATGTAAACAGGGAATTGAAAAGCGGAACCAGGTATTGAGAAAGGAATAAAACCAGAAACAAGTAGTGTCCTGGGAGATAAGGGCAGTGCTTCCAATACAGGGGAATAAGTAATGACTTGTGGCAAATACTGTGTCTAAGTCAATGTGAGATTAAGACAGAAAACTGACCAATAGCTTTGACACTGTGGAATTCATTGGAGAATTTAACCAGAGGGAGTTTTGTTAGATAAACTTGGAGAAATCTTAAAACTGTGCTTCTATGTCTGTATACATACATGGCTCTATTATTCAACCCCGGTACTTCATTAATGTGTGACTCCAATAGGAGGCAATTTCTGCCAGAAGTACCTTGGGATTAGTAAAGAACTGTACGAGTTTGATGTATTTTAGTACTGTTAATAATTAACATTCCATTAATCTTATTTCCATTTAAATCTATTAAACTACTGGCTACACGCATTTTATTGTATATTTTTCCTATTTTTATGTAAATGCTCTTATATTGTCGTAGAAAGTGAAGATAAAATTTCTGTAAGCTAGAAATTCTTTGCTAAATTTTGCTCTTTAAATCACAACATTTATCTATTTCTACTAGAATCTCTATTGAACATAGGTTGAAATCTCATTTTTATAGATTGTATACCCCCAAAAGATGCATCCAATAATAGGGAATGAATAAACTATTTTATGAAGTATGGTATAGATTTATATCATCTCCCTGGTGCATATGCAAGTTGCATGTATTTAGTGCAAGATTTTAAAAATGTAGGACAATTTAAATATCGGAGTTTGCTGCAATTACTAAACCTGTGGACCAGATGATAAGACATTTAACTCTTTCCTTATCAAATATTCTTCTCTGAAATTACTGTTTTCATTGGAATTGTTCTCTAAATTCCCTTTTATTCTAGAAGTTCTATTGTCCATTTCTTAGAATTCCCAAAGATATCTGTTCTCACGTTTCTAGTTACTTTCTTTCTTTCATTCTTCCTGGAGAACTTACTTTATCTTGTCGTAAATCACTTTTCAGGTACACTGTGCTAGTCTTTGCCATACAATTTTCAGATGTGTCTTTCAATATCATTGAAATTTAATGAAGAAAAACAGCCTAGATATGTTCTAACGTGAATAATTTATGAAGGCTCCTTGAGCTGGTTGGGGACAATGATTAATATTAACAGATTGACATAAAGAAAAAAAATTATGAAATTCAACAGTTTCTTTGACCTTCTATCTAAAACCAAGTTCTGAGGACAATATTATTAATATCCTAGGCACAATCAAACCATCAAAAAGGTATAAAGAAGATGAGGCCATTTTCTGCAGCTGTCAGGGAATACGCCACACTGAGTACTTTATAAAAATAGTTTATATGGCCCACAGTATTCTAGGCTGTGAAATCTAAGATCAAGGAGTTCCATCTGAGAAGGCTTTCTAGTTGTATCATAACATACCAGAATGCATCACATAGTGAAACAGAGAGAGAGAGAGAGAGAGAGAGAGAGAGAGAGAGAGAGAGAGAGAGAGAGAAGGGAGAGACACAGAGAGAGGCGCAGAGAGAACACACATGAATAATTTGGGGAGGCGAACTTACCTTTTAACCAACAGACAACACCTGCTTTTATGATAGTGGTCTTAATTCTCAAAAGGGCCTACCTGTGACCTAATCAAGTCTGTCAGATCCCACCTCTAAACGCTGTGAAAATAATAATTAAGTTTTAAGAGGAAATTTGGAAGGGATATTCAAACAATATCAATGATTTAATGACTGTAATTTATGTAATTTTTGAAACAATTAAATTTCTATAGTTGTTTCAAAAATGGACCAAATATTTCAATCAACCTCTTAAATATATTTGAATCAAGCATATTTATATACTTCTTATAAATTAAAAAGGAGTTTTGTGTGCTACATGAGATAAAATGTTGAAGAAATCATGTGCTCTGCTTTAAAGTGACTAATAATACAATAGAAAGTCATAATGAAAAATACTTGTGGTGAGTCTAAACCTTGGAGAGTACTGTGTTAGACTATCAGGTTGTAATAGTGACTGAGAGAGCAATTCGTACTTTTTTGGAGTTTTTAGTCTAATGAGGAAACAATGAGTACAAAGTTAAAAATCAATTTTGCTGGGCATGGTGGCTCAGGCCTGTAACCTCAGCACTGAGGGAAACTTAGGGAGGAACATCAAGAGTTCAAGTCCTGCCTATCTCTCTTCCTCTCTCAAAAAAACCAAAAAGACTAGGGATGTAGGGATGTAGCTGAATGGTAGAATGCCCAGGGTTCAATCTTCAGTACTGCATTTGTTAGGTGTTATGATGTAAATTAGATAATGCAAAGGCAATGTAGTAAAAAGTCACTTAATTTCATAGGAAAAAGTAAAATAAGAATGATATTCAATTCTCACTTCCAAACCTGAAGGAATAGGGAAGAGAAGTAAAAAGAGTTGAACCAGGCACTCTCCTGTAGATAAGATTACATTAAGGAAGGCTTTCTTTGAGTAATATATTTGAAGTAATATATTTCACCAGATTTCCAAGGTGAGTACATGTTGTGTGTCCTCTTAAAATGCAAAAAAAAAAAAAAAAGTTTTTTTTTTTTTTTTTTTTTTTTTTTTTTTTTTTTTTTTAATTTTGGGATAGGGTCTCAATAGGTAGCCCAGACTGGCTAGGAACTTATAGTGATCCTCCTGCCTCAGCCACTTCAGCACTGGAATTACAGTGTAAGCTACTATACCCAGTCTAAAAACTCATGTAATAGAACTTGATGTTTCAGGATGTGACTATATTTAGAGATACCCTTCAAAGAGTTATGGACGATTAAATTAGGATTAGGGTAAATTGGACCATATCTAATATGATTGGCATCCTCATAATAGAGAAGACTTAAGGACATAGCCATACTGAAAAGAAAGATCATATGAAGGCAGAAGTTGAATATGGCCTTCTACAAGCCAAAGATAGATCGCTTAGAAGATGCCGAGCTGGTTGATACCTTCATCTTGGACTTTTGTCAGAATTTTAAAGGAAAAAAGAATGCCGTTTAAATCTCTTTGTTATTTATATATTATAGTAGACTTAGCAATACAAACTAGGTGTAACATGAGGAGTTATTTTACAGAATTTGGACTATACTAAGAAACTGATGTAAAAATCTAAAATTACTGTAATCTGTGTAATAATGATTTTAAAATGTCATTCTTCTTAGAGTCAATAATGAATTGAATGGGACGTGACTGAAGCTGGGATGCTACGAGGACAGTGCAGGTGTCCAGGTAAAGGACACTGAGGACTCACCGGGTACAGAGACAGCGAGGATCTGTGAGAAAACTATCTCAGAGACATCTAGGAAGTTCAACCGGCAGAATTTGCTTGGTTGTGTAGGAACATTATGGAAATGGTCAAGTACGCTGCTATTATTAGTGAGATACTGGTTGGATCCAGATCCCATTCTCCTTAGATTTTAGGATCTATGCACTTAGTATTTCCTTACATACTAGGAGTATTGCCCACTGATAAGGACTGTAGGCTCAAAAGAGGGAGAGTATCAGAGATGGTGGTAGACTTAAAAGATGCAAAATTAGTGAGTGGTGATCATGCACACCTGTAATTACACCACTCTGGAGGCTGAGGCAGGAGTACTGCAAGTCTGAGCCCCACCTGGGCAATTTAGTGACTGAATTAGATTCTGTCTTAAAAAAAAAAATAAAATAAAGCTGGATTTGTAGCTCAGTGTGAAGGCTCTGGGTTCATACTGGGGGCGAAAAACTGATAAAAAAGTGAAAAGTTAGTGGCCTCTGACCCATCCAAATAATACAAATTAAACAAGCATGGTCCATACTAAATTAGATGGATCCTGGCAAAGGAAAACATTACAAGTGGGTTGTGTCACAGTTTTGTCTACTGTGCTACAGGAAGTCTTTTAACAAATTATTATAATTATGTTTTCTTTTTAACACTATCTTTGCAGTCACTCTGAGCAGTTAGCATCGCAATGACTGTTTATGTGGCACAAGCATTTATTTACTGTCCCAGTTAATTCTATTATTTGGCACCAGCAGTGCTCATTGGATTATTCTTGGTTCAGAAAACTGGAAATTATGTTTTTCAAAGGAGGAAGGAGTAAATGATCAAGGACAAAGAAATGTTTAAGAAATGGGATGTCCATGGACCTTTGAAAACGGGATCAAAGTATCGAGACCTTTGAAATCCAAGTCAACACAAAGCAGAGAGCATTCTCAATGGAGGTACAAAACAACAAAATGGGTGGAATGGCTTAGTCAGCGAGCATCAGCACACTGCTATCACAGAATATTAACACAATGATTTTTAACAGAATAACCACGATACCAGGGATCAGAGCCATGCATGATCCCAATGGCAGGAATTTCTATTTACCAAGACTGAGGTCCAGATAGCCAGCAAAATATATCAGTGTTGCACCCTCAAACACTTTTGACACATTTATTAGGTAGGTTAACATCTAACCTGAGAGGGTAGTGCTAAATAGTCACACTCCAGCATTCAAAGACGCTGTGTTGACAGAGCTAAAAATCGGGTTGTAAAGTCAGATGTGATGTACCATATTGAGAATGATACTTGGAAATGAGAAATTTCTTGTTTCTATGCTCTGTGATGCAATATACATCCTAAAGCAATTATCATTTTATGGCACTGTTTTACCAATAAGTAGAATGGACTAGTACACAAACCCATGAATAAAAATGGGAGCATTTAATTAACTGTCATTTGCTAAATTGGAAATTCACATTTCCTGTCTTTACAGTTTTAGCTTCTGTGAATCTAGAGTTACTGATTCCTCGAACAACAACAACAACAAAAAATACTGTCCCCGGGAAACATAGAGTGCACTGAGCTTTGATTTATGTTTATTACTTGGTGTATTTCTTCATGTGAAAGAACAATGTGACCATTAGCAAGGGAGGAAGTAGGGGTAAGATTACACAGTAGAGGCAGTGAAAAATTAATCTGGCACTCAATTAAAACATTGGGGAACCTCTTATTCTTTTCTTGTTTATTTGTTGTATTTAAAGGTCAAATGCAACAGTTAAAACCTAAGAAAGGTGTGCTAGAGAGGGGCCACACAGACATTTATGGAAAGAATTTTTAACTCATTCTTCTCTATATAACTTGGGATAACAGAAATTGCAGGAGAGAGAATAGAGTGCCTAGACCAGGCCGAGATAGTAGGTGTTGCTTTGGGAATTGCTGTACTACTGGTGGCGTTTCTCTGTCTCACTGAACTTTCCTAAGTCTACAGGAAAGTGCCAAAAACAATCTCGGAAAACCTGCCCGAGATTTATTCATGTGTTACACATCAGGGGCTGTTATGGATTCATTAATGAGTCGCCAAATTCAGGCTTCGATAATGAAACACTTATTCATCTAGCTACTGGGAATGCTGCCGGCTGATAGATCAGTAAGTTCCACTGCTGGCACCACAGAGAATTTTCTAGGGACTGCTCTTGACCAAAGGGGATGCATCCCCAAGAACGTAAAGCCTGTTCTACAGTGCGTTGGTAGTACAGTTCAACTCCTCTTTCTGCTAAGCCCACTTTCCTTGCTTTCCTACAGGAGATGTGCCTAGAGATGATCTCTGAAATCCCCTGTGTGAAAACTGCCTCCCTTGGGGCTGGGGATTTAGCTCAATGGTAGAATGCTTGCCCAGCAAGCACAAGGCCCTGAGTGCGACCCCAGCACCTCCTCTCCAAAAAAGAAAATTGATACCCTGGAATCCATTTCTAAGGAATTATTCTACCTAACGCGGGTTTAGACTACGAGTAAAAGCAAGTTAGAAAGAATCTGTAAACAACTTGGTCTGTTTTTATGGTGCTGCAGGTTCTGCATGAGCCTTCTGCATATATGGATTTGGAGCTCAGCAAGGTCTTCCAATCTGGAGGTGTATTTTAGAGGTTTTGACATAGAAACGGTGTTAAAGTTATGGAGGTGGAGGAGATCACCCAGTGCAAATGTTCCAAGTGAGAAGATAAGGCAGAATTTTGGTTAAAAAAAAAAAAAGAAATTTAAAAATAACCAACAAAATGTGTGGTAAAACAATCAGGTTCTGAAAAAGAAAAATGGGAATCTGGGAAGGAAGAACATAGTTTAAAAATGATTCTAAATTAATGGAAATAATGCAAATAAATTTTTAAAAATGCAGTTTTCAGAGAAAGTTTAGCATTTCTGTCCTGGACACAAATTTTAGCAGTAGAAGCAACAACTAAATGTGAATACATAAATTATACATTTATTTGTATGGAAACAAATCTAAAATATTTGAAAGATGATATCAATAAAATGCTATAAAAGTTAGCATGTACCCACCTCAATAAGAAATTCTAACAACTTTGAAAACAAAATAATTTAATAGAAAAATAAGCATGGCTCATTTGAAAAATCTCTTTTTTCCCAACGTCTCCTTTTATCTACTTAATGTCCAGGTTATTGTATTATAATAAGCCATAGAAAGAAGAAAGATTAGTATTTTTCTGATTGTTAAAAGCTATGTGACTAATAAGAAATGCATTATTGTGAATACAAAAACTAAAATTTTAATACTTTACACATAGCTAAGTTATTGATATTAATTCTATGTTCAATTATCATAGATAAGAGATCTGCGTTTTAGCAATTATATTCAATAATAAAATTGTATCTCTTTGCTGATTTATAAATAATTAGGAAATATGCATTGAATTAAAGACTTCTGATGTTCAAAAGATGCAGAAGAGTGTTTTAGTTCTTTTTAAAGATTTGACTCCAATAATTGGATACATTGGGCCATCTTTATTAAGTCCTAACGGATGAATTATTTGAACTTCTTAGACCACGCTGTTCTTACATAGCTGTCAAGATGTCAACATAAGTTTTAAGAACTGAATATCTATTGGTTCCAAGTGCTAGATCACCACATAACTAGTCAGACATCCATTTCAAGTGAAGTGAGGTGGAAGAAGAGCGACATTATTGAACAGTCTGGTGGCATCTTTTCCCTGGATGATGCATTCTATAAAGCAGACATCAAATATTTAAAACACTAAATCATTAACTGTGAGTCTGTCTACTCTCAATTTTACAGTTAAAAGTTTAGACAAGAATGAGTGAGAAGGAAATCATGTTTATTCAAGGGTCAGGAAAAGATAAGGAAGAGCTATCACCCCCCACCCCACCCCCCAAAAAGTCTTAAGGAATGTTGATATGCAAAATGGTTTTTTATAAGGAAGGAAAAATGTGTGGTGGGATAATGTGCAGGAAGACTTCTTACTGAGAGGAATTTTTGTTATATAGGGTATACATCTTATTTAGCTAGAACATCACAATTGAACTCAAAATTCTGGGGCTAGTTCCTATAATTCTTCAGATAAACATACTACTTTTTAAAAAGTTAAGCATCATCTCATTTTATAATCTGAATGTCATCAGATGGTCTGGATTATGTAAATCTTAAAAAGATTATTTAACAATTAGCACCTTAGACCTTTATATGGAGCTTTGCTTTAGAATTTAGAATGCTGAGAAAAGGAAGAATTGACTAAACAATAACTGTTAGAACTGCCATATGAAAAATAGAAGATCTGGTCTCAAAATGAAGACCGTATATGGCATTAAAATAAAATGGCATCAGAATGTTTAGAAAAGTCCCTTTTGAGTAAGCACATTCATCAAGAAGAGTATAAACTTGATTTTATACTGACGTTAAATTCCATTTAACAGCCTCAAATAAATATAAGGATAAAGAAATGAGTGACCAGCTTGTTAAAAATGAAGTAAATATTCTCCTGGTTCATTGACTTGGTAGAAAAGGAGGAGTGTGACTAGCAATCAAATATATAACAAATAAATTATTGACTGATTTCTATGTGTACGGGATGTTCATGTAGCTATTTTAAAAGACAGCTGAGTAGTTGTTTTCTTGCACCCCATCCTTCGCAACTGGAAAACTGATACACAGATATATATCTTATTCAGTGACAACAGGTCAGAAGTCTGGTCAGTAAACTTTGATTTGCTGAATAGGCAGCTACACAAATCACACTCTACTAAATGGAACCGAGACACTGAGAATTTCAGGTTTCTGATGATAGGTGCTGAAGATGGAAAGCAGTTAACTTTGTTGGGGAGAACATACTGACTGTGAGTGAGATACAAAAGTCAAAGACATGCACGAATGGAGACACACATGCAAAAAGACACAGTTATATTAAGAGGAAAATCAAGAGAAGCACAAAGTAGGAGAGGGAGAGAAAGGGGTAGGGATGGATATGAAAAGGAAGATAGAAAACAGAGATAATGATACAGTTTCTATACATTCCACTGCTTCTTCCCTTTCAAGGTCTATTAGTTCATATGTTTCTGAGTTTTGTGCATCTATGGTGTGTGAGCAAAACATAAGGTGACTATTTAAATAAAAAATACAATTACTATAGTAAAAGACACAATGTCCTTAGTCTTTCTCAGAATACTCTTCCTCACTTTGGACACATTTATCTCATTATTTTTGCCACTTTATGAAACCATTCTGGAAGGCCTCTTTTGTGAGTGTCTTTTCATGGACATCTCAGTATCCTGAATTGATTCAAAACATTTATGGCAATTTCTATCAAAGAAAAAGGTTGTTATTCGTCTTCATCCACCTTAATCACTGGATCTGGCACTAACTTTTGGCTCTTCCCTAAAGTAAAAAGAACCATGAAAAGTAAGTACTTTGAATTGGTTCAGGACATAAAGCAGCCATAACAGCACAACTAAACATACAAAAAAGTACTTCCAGAACCTTTTCACAAAGTGGCAAGAACAGTAGGATAGTGTGTTCAAAGTAAGGGAGAATATATTGAGGAGGATTAACGGCAATGTCTTTTACTCTAACACATTTTTTCAAATTGAAAGATTTTATTTTCTGGTTGAATGTCATATGCCTTTCTACGAGCCTTTTGTTTTTTAAATTTGAATAATCCTACTCCTTGCAATTTAAAGTTCACTCAGCACAAAAA
>PVJO010032964.1:0-12590 GCA_004026905.1 Hystrix cristata | reverse complement strand
AGGATTCCTGTGAGTTTGAGGCCAGCCTGTGCCGAATGTTAAACAGTTCACAGATTAAGTGAAGACTCAGTCATTCTTGTTTGTCCTTCTCCCTCACAGCTAATAGGGAGTTACACACTTGGTACACACTTGATGAACTAAACCTGAAACTGTGCTAATACTGGTGCTAATACTGGGTCCT
Organism: Hystrix cristata; assembly: GCA_004026905.1. Lineage (NCBI taxonomy): Eukaryota > Metazoa > Chordata > Mammalia > Rodentia > Hystricidae > Hystrix > Hystrix cristata. Next base: position 12,409 of record PVJO010032964.1, on the reverse strand, counting down.
GCCTAAAATGACATACACCATCCAGAACTAACTCTCGAGGAACTTAGGGACTAGATTTTAATATTGATCTGGTTTGTTTTCCATCTGTGCTGGTACCTTAAACAACATACTTGATTTACCATTGTCTTTTGATGTAGTGGACATGTTTGAATTGGCATTTGGATTTTCAGGAGTCGTTTGGTAAGAAATTCTTGGGCTTTGACTCTCCTGGGCTGTCCTGCCCTTCAGGACTTGCTTTGTGCACAGTCACCAGAGCCCTTTTGCCTGTTTGGATGTTTTGCTCATTTTAGACATGCAGGGTCCTTTCTGCTGGCCCGGCCTGCTCTTTCACCTTCTGTCTTCGTCGTGCTCTCCCTCCCCTTGCTGTGCTGACCACAGCCCTCCTCCCTCCATCGTGCTCACTGAAGCTTCATGGTCTCAGCTCAGGCCCACTCTGGGTTACACCCATCTCCTCCTCTCTGAAAGTGGTCTGGGACCGTGATTTGGCCCTTAGCACTCAGTCTTACACTGCTGCTGTACTTGGGCATTCCACTATTTGATTTTTTTTTTTTTCCCAGTTGGATTGTAAGTTCCTTGAGAGTAAGATGGTATCTTCCACTGTCTTGTGTAAGTGTCTTAGATTCATTTGTGTGTATTTGGATTATTCATCACCCAGCTCTTTGCACAGAGATGGTGTTAGATAAATATTTGCTGGGTGTGTTGGTTGGTTACTGTGGTCTTTGGGAAGCGATTTGCGTCTTCTGTCTAACAGTGAGTCAGGATCATCAGCCTAGGTGATAATTCTCAGAAGAGCTGTTGATTTCATTCCATATCTTCAGTTTGAAGTACAAGTTAGTTCTAGATTTTGGACCTTGGAAATTCTGTTTCTTAAACATCTCCGGCAAGGCCTAGGAGCTAAAATTACAACTTTGGCATTTGATATGGCAGCTTGTTCATCTGGGAGCCTTTTGTCTCTGACTTGCTATTGAGTCACTTGAAAGAACTGCAGCAGCTTGCCAGAGCAGTCACAATGATTAAAGTTCATTGAGATGTCCCCTTCATACCCTCCCGCCTCATTGGCTTTATGGGGTTGCTTTCTTTGCCTTAACTTGGGGGCTGGAAAGTTAATGGATGACTGAGTGTCCTTTGGAAACTTACGGGGCCATTTTTCTCCTCCTCTGTCTCACTGGCTGGTTTCATTTTGTCTCCAATGTCCAGGCATTGTTTTTAGGTAGTATGAGCTCAGGCAAGGGGAGGAGAGGGTCCTTTTTTCCAGCTTTCAGACAGTCTGCTTCACAAAGGCAGACAGTTTTGAAGATGTCTAAACTTGTAGCCCAACAGAAAGAATTACAGTTGAAAGCAAAGTCAGGGAGGCCAGGACTCCAGGCGTACTACCCACCCTCCTGCCAAGACCACCATCTCACCTTTGAGCCCAAGGATCTCTCTTATGTATCCAGTTTGCCCATTACTGTAAGGGGCAGGGTGGTTTCAAATCACTAGCTTTAGGATCCTGGGCTCTAACACCCACATGATTGCTAAGCATCCGTGTAAGTATATGCAGAGATTTCCATTCCTGGAATTCTCCTCCCCATTCTGACCCCTCTACCATTCAGCCTGTGGCGCTTATTAACTAACACCCTCCTCTCAGTTAGGAGGGCCTAGAAGTCCATCCAGCAGCTCATGTGTATCATTGCCATCATGATATGAGCTTTCACCAGCTCTATTTCTGGCCCCTGGAGATTTGGACCAACCTGCTGGCCTTCGGAGTTGTTCCTCCTTTGTACCTGCGTTGCTTACTAGACTTTCGGGTCGTCTTTGTCCAGGCAGAGTGCCCCTTCACAACCCCACCGAGAGATCATGCTGAGATTTCCTATCTCTTGGCTTAAGTTTTATCTTCCTCTAGAGTATCCTACCTTCATTCTTCATTTATGAAAATTCACGCATCCTCAGAATACTCATTCCACCTTCTATCTCCTCCCTCTCTTTTCTTCCCCTCACAAGTATGGAAGCCCATCATATGCTACGTATTGTTCTGGGTCCCAGGAGCAAATTGGTAAGCTAAAAAGACAATTTTTTTTCCTCAAGGAGTTGGGTCTTCCTCAAGAGGCCTGACTATTAGTCCCCACTGAACTAGTTTCCTGAGCCCTCTAGAGTTTCACTTGTAGTATTCGTCATTTCATGTACTTACAGTATGTATACACACGTATATATAACATACATATTTTGTTAATCATACAATATATAGGTGATTATATAAAACTTTAAACATGTTTGTTTTGCTTCTAATAATTAAACTGTAATTTCCTTGAGAACAGGGACTTTGCCCTCCTGAATACCTCAGAATCCTTCACATTATTTTTCCCTAAGGCTCTTTTGTTCACAAGTGGCCAGAAACTCAAAACAAAGTGTTTTAAGCAAAAAGCGAATGCGTTGGCTCACGTGAGTAGAGGTCCCAGGAATGGAGCTGGCTTCTGACTGTGATGTGGGTTGGGTTCGCGTCTCCTCCTCATCTCAGCTCTTGTTGGAGCCAGCCGCGTTCTCAAACAGGCTTGCTACTCACTGTGGCACGATGGTGGTGGTAGGCTCAGACTCCAGGTCCTGTAGCTGCCAGCTAAGTCCCATCTTTGGAAAATCGAGACAGGGGAACTGGTTTTACCAAAAGCAAACAGGTAGACTAAAGGGGAGAAGAAATGGACTGAAGGACTGAAAACAGTTACTTTGGAAGCACTGATTGTTTAGAGCAGCTCATGTTTATGAGCATTTTTGTGCCTTATTTGATAATGAGGGACAAGGCTCAGTCACACTCTGAGGAAAAGTATTGCTGTTTTCCAGTTTGCTGAAAGTAGTTCTTGGGACACTGATTGCTCATAGGTGAGTAACAATGCCAGTCACTGAGAGATGTGGTATCGTAAGTGGATTGAAGAGGGCCCTGTGCGCATACTTCATTTCTTTATGTTACTATTTCACCTTGTTTGCTATAGGTTCTTATTTCTTTCCCACTGGCCGGCTAACTTTGAGGGAGGACCTTTGTCTTTCTATTCTCAGAAGACCTAGAAAGTGCTGAAATAAATGTTTTCAAGAAGAGTAAGAAAAAAATTGTCTTGGGAATCCAAGAACTAGGGTCCCAGTACTGGCTCTGCTCTGCTCTGCAACTAAATACTTGCGTGATCTTAGTCAATCCTCTTCACTTCTTTGGTTCTCACGTTGGTCTAGCAAGGAATTTCAAGAGTCCACCCATTACAGTACTAAGTTTGTAGACAGGGAAACCTGCAGGTAGAGAACAGGACTAGGCAGGGCATTCTAGCGCGCGCGCCCACACACACACACACACACACACACACACACACACACACACACTCCCCCCCCCACCTGGGGAACAGTTTTGAGAGGGGCTGATTACCATTGCAATTAGAAGTCTTGGTAAGAGATATGGAGGGTAGAGCCTAATGAAAGCCTCGATTGTGTTCTTATATAAAACTCACTGGAAAGGTACTAGGAATTAATACTCCAGAGATGGCTGAGGTGACATCATGTGTTTGTTAAAGGGCTAAAAGCAGGTGAGGGAGATTTGGTGGAGAAAGACTGCAGTCCGGCCAGGTTCCCAGTGGGGAACACGGGCTGATCTCATGCTCTCTGCTGGCAACAGAGCCTCTGGGAGCCAGCCCCTGCCCTTGGCACACCAGGGAGAGGGGAAGGACGTGCCTGTGTGACTTCCCCGAAAGGATGCGTCTTTCTCCCAGCCTGCCTTCCCTCATTTTCTCCTTTGAAATGTGGGATTCATGACTTACTCAGAGAAAATTCCTGAATATGGAGATGAATTTTGGAAGAAGGAAAAAAAATGAGCTAATTTCTCTGGATTGAGAGCCCAAGCCTGGACACATCCCCCACCTATAGTTTGGCAAATTATCTGGTGTTCTCTGAAGTGGGGATAGTTTTCAGAGGACTGTTTCCTCTACATTGGCAGGTGTTATAATTTGGAGACTCCGTGACTGTCAGTGTGATGGGGCCCTGACCATTTTTGTTAAATAATCAGAATCCTATTAGGGCTAGTTTTTCTTACAGTTAAAGACTTATCGTGATCCTTTGACATCTTTCTAAAAAGAAAATAAGCCATGTCGTAACTCCCAGGAGAGGTGTAAATGGTATCTCGCTGTGGCCAAGCACAGACGAGGAGGCAAAATTCCCAAGGGAAGCTGTTTTGGGTGTGTGTACTGATCCTGGTTGTGAGTTCATGCACAAAGACATTCCTTGCCAGGTTTTGATCTGACACCCTCTGGAAACGATGGAGTGGTGTTCTGTCCACCAGCGGAGGTCAGTGTCATGGCCAAGTCTGGTGTCTAGAGGAGGAGCTTCCAAGATTTGTTTTAGGAATCTTTAGTGCAGAACTGATTTAACCCATACAAATGGAGAAATGGAAACTAAGAACAACTTCTTCCTTTTGAAAGGCACCTATTTGTTGGGTCATTTCTACCTTAGCTGGAGTTCAGTAGAATATGCTATTTGGTGGAGTTAAATTTTTTTAATCTATTTTTAATGTGATATAATTCACATACCATAAAATTCACTCTTAAAAGTGTACAATTAAGTATTGTTTTTAAAATAAACACAGGTTATGCAACTATCACCACTATCTTAATTGCAAAACAGTGAGGTTAAATTTTGACTTGAATCTTTAAATGAAATATCAACCAAAGGTCAACTCTTATTCTCAGGCAACTTGTTTAAAAACCTTGGTGCCTCCTGCAAGGGAAGATGAAATTTTTATTCAAGTGTCATTTAAAAAAAAATAATAGAAAAAAAGAGTGGACATTGTATTTTTCTTAGGCTTGTTGCTTGATTTCTTTCTGCTACTGATGATGTTTTTATCTTAGATATTTTAGGTTGGGGCTTATTTCTGTGGCTTTGTTAAAGTAAAGAACCAAGCAAAACCATCTGTAGCAAAACCAAGCAGACTGTTTGATTTCTTGTCTTTCTCCTTCTTTGTCAAGCCATTCTTCATTAGGGCATGGTGTAGGCCTGTCTTGTTATCCTTTGTCAGCATCACCTAGCATCTATCATACAGGAGGGGCTCAGTAAGATTTGCTGACTAAATGGGCTCCACTGGGCACTCAGGAAAGGTAAATTTTCGGCATGTATCACTGCACGTAGTTCATGATGACTTTAGTCCTTTGATAGTCGGGGAAATCTTTCATACTCCTGAGACACAGCTGCTTTAGGAAGTAAGAGCTCGATTTCTTCCCATGCAGTTATAGCAGAGAGCCTTCAGACTCCAGTGTCCCCCGTGCTCTCGGGACCTCTCATCCTACTGTCCAGTGGATTTGTAAAGGCTTCTTGAGTGGGCATGGTGAAGCATGGTGTGAGTGGCGTGTGTGTGCGTCTCTTGAGTATGCACACATATGTATGTGCATTCTTGCCCAAGCATACAAGGGAACTATGAGGAATTCCTCTGTTTTTATAAATTGCCTCTTTCTTCTTCCTGCCCTCGTGGCTTCACGGTCAGCCAGGGTCAGGGAGGCTGCAGCCTGGGCACATGGCCCAGGCGTGCTGGCATTCAGTGGCCTATTGTTTCCTGCCTGTTATGTATGTGAACAGAGGACAGGGGCTGGCACAGCTGCCTTCTTGGGGACCATTGTTTATCTTAGCAGCAGCAGCAGCAGTAGTAACAGTAGCTGTAGCAAAGCCTGAAGCAGCACATTCTGCTCTGGATAGAGTAGCTGTTCTGTTTTGGGCTGCAGGCATGGCCTAGGGATGGCTAGAGACACCCTTAATGTCTGTGTATATGCTTTGGATTTGGGGAGCGTCGCAAGGAGGGGCTTCTCCTTCAGTGTGGATCATGGAGGAGGGAGATGCTCAGTAGTATCACATTCCAGATGAACCATGGGGCCAGGTAGTAGCTATTAACGGAGTCTTTCTTTTCCTCGATCTAGGTTGGGCTATCGCTTTCTCCCTTTCTCTGCCCTCTGACTTACAGGCACTTCTCAGGGTGCATTCACAGAAAAAGAAAAGAAAAAAAAAAAAGAAGAAGAACAAAAAGCTAATTTCTTCCATAGCTGCTGTACAGAGTAGATTTAGGAAGCAGCAAAGGAATCCAGCCCAGTTATAGAGTACTCAAAACGTGGTCTAGCCAGTCATGGTAGCACTTGCTTGTGATCTCAGCACTCTGATCTGAGAGGCTGAAGCAGGAGGATCACGTTTGTGCTCAGTGTGGGCAACTTAGCAACTCTGCATGAGCCCGTTTTAAAATAAATGAATAAAGAAAGGGCTGGGATGCTTCTCAGTGTGAAGACCCTGGGTTCAGTCTCCGGTGCCAAAAACAAAAGAAAATCAAAACCAAGAACCGTGGGCTATTAGGGAATCAGTGGGCTACTCCCACTTGATTCTAGGAGCCTGAATCATACCTCAGCTGGGAGGTGGGGAGGGTGATGTTCAGGTGCAAAATCCATGGTCACTAGGATTTACTCGGAAATAACTTCAGAGATGCCACTCTGGTGTTCTATTTCTCATTTCTCTACCCTACTATACACCTTTCTGGTGGGTCAGACAAACATTAGTGTAGCTTCAACTCCATTTACACCTAATCGTATGACCTTTTGTTATGTGGCTTACTGAGCCCTACTTCAGCCCTCTCGTCTGTGCAGTCAGGACACTTGGAAAGACCATACAGGCTAGTTGTCTGCGAATGCGCACACCCTTCCCCTCAGGTCCCAGAGTGGGTGCTGAGCAGCAGATGCAGTTCATGTTGGCTGCCTGCTCGTGGGGGCGCCTGAGAAAGTCAGGGTGGAATTCCTCACTGGATGGATGTGCCTGGGAGCTTCTTACTCTTTCCCATGTCTCAGGGGCTCCCTGTGATGTGCTTGTTCCTTGGACAGGACGACTCTGGAGTGCTCCGCCTCTGAAACTTCATGGGCAAGGCTCCTCAGAGGAGCTGGACAGCGCCCCAACCCTTCCATCTCCTCTTGTGCCTTTGGTCCTCACTGGGTACCCAGAGAGCTATTTTACTCTACAAGGTGATTTTTATTTAACAGGCAAGTTTTAAGTAATATCAGTGAGCTTTTTGGACACTGTCTCTACCCGCAGTCTGCCTACCCAATGGCCACTGCTGCTAGCTTTTCATTAATACAGAGAAAGGGGGCAAATACCTCTAGGAACAGTCTTGACAAGGGTGGTTGCCTTTTAGAGACCCAGAAATCTCTGATAAGCACCAGATGCCTGACATGACCTCCGTTCCCCCCAGTACCCTTGTAATCAGACTCCAAAGTACATACAACAAGAGAGCTTTGATGAGTGATGAGGTAGGCAGCTTTTCTGTGCAGCCTTCTGTCTGCTTGAAACAATCCTCTGGGGCTCAGTTTCGGTTCAGGTGAGGTTACTGTGGGGCTGGCTGGCTTTAGTGGTTGGCAAGGAGGAGGCATGTGGGTGTAGAGGGTGATCTGCGCTTACAGATCAGCTAGATCACCCACAGAGAACCAGATATGTGTGTCACATAATGATATCTGTTGAAACACAAAAATGAAGATAGGGACAGACATGGACCCCCAGCTACACCAAGGCAAAGCCAAATGCACTTTTACCCATCTTCTTTGCTTAAAGAAAGCCTGCCAATGTTTAGGCATCATGGTCCCAATCCTAGATTTGCCTCTGAGTTATCTACAGCTCAGAAGAAAACTCTAGACACTCCCCGCCTGCCACTGCTGTGCCAGATAAAGCATAGACAGAAAGCATTGTAAACTGTATGTGTGGGAAATGAATTTGGAGCATGCATAAGGAAAGGCATAATATGGTTGCTCTTTTTGCCTGGAATCGGAATCGGAGTCCCTGTCACATCCTACTGTATTCGGAACTGAGCACACTTATAGGGGAAGGGGATGAAAGAAATGGCTCCGTTCTGACTCAGTGGGGATTGGGACATAACGTCAGGAGGATACACACTGCAGGCTTTCTCTGAGCTGGAAAGCAGTCTGGCATTGGCAGGCTGCTTCCCGAGTGCCAGGTCTCTTGTCAGAAAGACACGCAGTGTTGCCTTCAAGGTAGATCTGGTTTCATCTGGAGCGGCGATGGCTGAAGTTCTGTAGAGATAGTGTTTGTGAGTCCTGGGACTAGCAGGAATGGGCTAGCCAGAAATCTGCCAGGCCGAAGCTGAACCAGAAATACTTCTATCTCTGATACAACAGATATATTAATGATTTGGGGGGTGGTAACAAAGCTTTTTTCCCAGGTCAAAACCTGCCCCCTTCTTTTTTTAGACCCAGGGCCTCATGAGTGCTAAACAAGTGATTTACCACTGAGATACACTCCTAGCTCCCAAGTCACTGTTTGAAGATTAGTTTACATTCTGTGATATTGAAAATTATGAAATCAGATTGACATTGAGAGGTTTGTTTGCCTAGAAGTCATAGCATTTGTTTTTTTTTTTTTTTATTGCCACTATTTGATGTTAGACAGGACCCAGGACCCTTTCTACCTCCATTAAAATACAGTGGTGCCTTGGTTCACAAATTTAATTCTTTCCACCATTCTGGTCACAAACCGAATTGGATGAGAACTGAGTCAAATTCAATGGTTAGGTTTGATGCTGACTTTATGGGAAAATTTGATTTGGTTCTCTTCCAATTTAGTTTACAACTAGAATTGTGGAAAGACTTAAGTTTGTGAACCAAGGTACCACTGTATCCTGACCTGTAGATACAGTACTGAAAAACATTTTGAGATAATGGGAAAAAGTGTAAAAGTAATTTGTCTGAATATGAATCCAAGCTCTATCACTTAAGAGCTTGACTTCTATAAGACTTAATATTCTCATCTTTAAAATGGAGATAGTGGGGCATGGTGGCACATGTCTGTAATCCCAGATGAGGCAAGAGGATCTCTGCAAGTTTGAGGCCAGCTTGGGCTACGTAGTGAGTTCGAGGCCAGACTGAACTACATAGCAAGCACTGTCTCAAAAAATAAAAAATTTAAAATGGAGGTAAAGTAAGTAGCTACCTTAAAAGATTATTGAGTGATAATTCACTTTGCTAGAAGAAAACCCAGATTCTGGCACTATGTCAGAAGTACAGTAAATGGCTCATTACACGTGCGGCTCTGAATAGTATAATGTCTGATGAGCAGCTTCTCCGAAATGATTCAGCAGATTCCTGGTTCACAGTGTTCTTCAGTGCCCACTCCTCTACCCTCCGCAAATGGCCAGTTTACACTTTAGGCTTTGTTAATAAGGACATTGGATTTCCCAGGGAACAGGGAATAAGTAAATGGCAGGAGGGTGAATGCCGGTGTGCATGGTATTTACTTAGGGTCATCTTTCTGACTGTGTTCCCTTTTCCTGTCCACAGAGATCCGGGCTCAGCTCACAGAGCAGATGAAATGCCTGGACCAGCAGTGTGAGCTCCGGGTGCAGCTGTTGCAGGACCTGCAGGACTTCTTCCGGAAAAAGGCTGAGATCGAGATGGACTACTCTCGCAACCTGGAGAAGCTGGCTGAGCGCTTCCTGGCCAAGACGCGCAGCACCAAGGACCAGCAGTTCAAGTAGGGACTCTGAGGCCTTTGCTTTTAGGGACGTTAGGAGTGGAGTCTGGGCTGAGGGAGGCGGTGGGCACCACTTAGATCCAGCTGGATTCATTAGCCAGCAATTTCAAATCCAGTGTTTCAAGCCCTCAGAGCCTTTTGCTTCTCTGCCTCAGTCTTCTGTGCAGTTCTACATCTTGGAGAGACAAGAATAGATGATGAACCATGTTAATAATATTACAAGCTTGAATAGCCCTTTCTGTGAGCCAGGTATGTTCCAAGGGCTTTACAAATATGTTAGCTAACTTAATGCAAACAACAACTCCATATGCTGGTTGTTGTTATTATCCCTACTTTACAGATAAAGAAACTGAGGCATAGAAAGGTTAAGGAATTTAACCTAGTAGTATTATACACACATACTCCTAGTAAATAGTAGACAGTCTGTGCTCTTAACCATTTCAGCCAACTATCTTTAACCAGAAGAAATGATGATGTTATGGCCATACATCTACTTTCCTGCCTAGGTAGTTACTAAGGACTCTTCCTTCTATAGTCACAATAGCTTACAAATCTGGTCCCTTCACTGTCCTGCCGCATTGCCCTAGTTTAGATCATTAACAGTTTTGCCTGAATGATCGTAACACTTACTACATCATCTGTAGCAGAAGTTTTCGACCCTGGCTCTACCTCAGAATTCCCTGGAGAACTTTTTACAAATATGGAAATCTGGGCCCCACTCCAGACCAATTAAATGAGAATGTCGAGGAGTGAGGCCTGGACAACAAGACCACAGTCTATAGCTTCTTCCCATTTCCAATCTGCTGGTCCAATAATGTGATCAGATGTAGTGTTCCTGGAACATGCTGGGGCAAGGGCGGGTTCTTTGGGCAAATCTCTCAGTGACTGCTTGTTATGTATATTCTTCACGCTTAAGATGTGGTCACCCAGCATCTGCATCATCTGAGTGTTGAGAAATGTGGACTCTCAGCCCCTGCCTGAGTTCCCCGGTGATTTGTGAGCATGTCGAAGTTTGAGAAGTGATGTTCTAGTTGCAAAAGTGCACATTTCTTGGCTCTATCTCCAAGCTTTTCTGCCTTCAGCTTCAACCAGCTTTACAACCTTGTTTTTTGTTTCTCTTCCAGTGTATTTTATTTTCTCCTATTTTTTTTTAATTTTTGTTTATTCCCTCATAGTATATGACAAAAATTACCCTCTCCAAGCCAGGTCTGAGCAGTGAACATAGAAGTTAAGATTCTTAACTTAGTTGAGAATCTTAGTTGAGAAGTTAAGATTGAGTGAGAACGAATTCTCGTATGAGTGAGAACGAGAATTCCCTTCAGATGTTTTCTCTTCAGCATCTCTTATCTTTCCCAAGTCCTGTTCTCTTTAAGATAGGAGGATCATCTGGTGGTAAAATGTTATATTAATATGTGATAAATGAAGACTTGGAGGAGAAATCATTTGCTTTGGAAAGTGATTTAAAGTTACATTTATTCTGTTGCTAAGTGCCTCCTAAATTTAAAATAACATTTAAACTTTTTAGTACTACATCATATTCTCAGGTAAGGACATACTTGTTATAAATTAAGGTATAGCCAGGCATGGTAGCATACGCCTGTGATCCCAGCCCTCAAGGGGCTGAGGCAGGAGGATCACTGTGAGTTTGAGGCCATCCTGGGCTACAAGGTGAGTTCAAAGGCAGTGTGGACTACATAGTGAGACCCTGTCTCAAAAAAACCAGAGATGAATGAATGAATGAATGAATGAATGAGTATACAGATGTATTACCCTCTAAGTGATCTGAATTGCTTTGATTAAGATAACATAAAGAGTAGAGTGTTTTCTCTATGGCTGTGAAAGAATTGAGTTCTCTTCTGATAAAGCTGGTACTTGGTTTTTACCCTTTTTTGCCTTCAAATAACCAGTATTTATTGACAGCCAGCTCTGTACTCACTATTATATGGGGTATTAGAAGATACAAGAAAAGTTTATTGTGTGTATCACGGGGTTGGGGGCATCGTGTCTGGTTGAAGAGGAAAGATTTTGGATATAGGAAGCAATGAGATGATAAAGCAGCAGTGTCTTTAACAGATCATTGGTGTTCTGTAGAACACGGATCTGAGAAGAGGTAAGCGATAAATCACCTGTTGAGTAAAGGATGTAGAACAGACAGAAGAGTTTTCATGATGCAAGTGGGACTTGGATTAAGGGTAGATTTGTGTAGGAGAGCAATATGTGGCAGTGAGGGGTTGTAGAGTGCAGCATGGGAACTAGTCATATATTCATCTAACTAATGTCCACTGCACATTTCTTGAGCTCCTTCACAGGGGCTTGGGAAGTGTCAGAACGTGTGTGGCCCCTTCCTCATGGTACTGACAGTAGAATGAGGAAATGAGCATTAAACAAATCACACTATTAGGTATGTAATTTGAAGTTAGGGTAAATAGTGTGGAAGGAAAGTTAAGAACTTGAAAGAAGGTGACTTCTTTCTTGATCATCACCTTATTGCTTTACGGCAGGTTCATTCCAATGGTTTCCTGTCTGATGTTATCCTGAGTTACACCCTACTTATTTAGCAAACCCTTTTAAATACGCTTTGAGTACCATGATCTGTGCAGATTCTTATGGGGACTAAGATGAGCTTTGGGATTCCTGGTTAACAGGGAAAGGAGACATATAAACAATATAAAGTGAAAAAGGCTTTAAGAGCAGTGTGAGGACAGATATTTTCAAAAGCAGTGGAAAGTGAGATTAGATGAGTAGACTGAACCCTAAAAGATGACTGCTCACTGCAAACAGGGAAGTTACTTTTGACACAGTAGTGTGGTGCTGAGCCTCCTGAGTTCTTGTGTTGGGGACAGAGCTGAGGAAAAGGCTATGAGAATGAATTTTTATTCAGAGAAGACCAGAGTTTGGGGGTTAATCC
>PVJO010032963.1:0-12600 GCA_004026905.1 Hystrix cristata | reverse complement strand
GGTTACCAAGCACCTCCCCTCCACCTTCGTGTGTCCGGTTCTTCCTATTCTATTCTCCAGTAAATTTAATGTTTCTGTTTTAATGTTTAGATCTTTGATCCATTTTGATTTGAGTTTAGTACATGGTGAGAGACATATATCTACTTTTAATTTTGGACATGTTACACATCCTTTCTAATTGTCTACCACTTCTTGTTTACTGAGAAAGGGATTTGAAAAATCCAACTATATTTGTGGATTTGCAGAGTTTTTTTTGTTTGGTTGTTTTTTTGAGACAGGGTCTCGCTATGTAGTGCAGGCTGAACTTGAACTCACTCTGTAGTCCAGGCTGGCCTCAGACTCACTGTAATCCTCCTGCCTCAGCCTCCTGACTGCTGAGATTACAGGCATGTACCACCATGCCTGGCTGCATAGAGATTTTGAGAAACATTTAAGAGAAAATCTAGAAGTGGAGGTCTATGTAATTTAAGCATTTTTAGTATGTGAGAGACCTGTTTAAACTGTAGACAGGTTGGTTGTGATGTTTAAGACACTGGTCCATTTCACATAAGGTATGATTGGTTAGAGATCTAAGACCCAAAGAAATATATCAGTAGCAGGATATTAAAATACTTTAATAAAATGGAATCATTTTACAGGAATAATAAGCAAGTATTGACATAATTTTATATGTGGATACTTCAGGTATGGTGCTGCTTTCTCTGATCTTTCTGAGGGGATGAGTACTGTTTGGTTAAGGAATACCTGTGCTTTTTTGTAAATAGCCATTCTTAGCAGATCTTCCTCTCCTTTCTACGTCTTTGGGCCCCAATCACTCCCAGAAAACAATGAGTACTTCCCAGTGAGTCCTTTATAGTTGAATTGGTTGGCTGAGACCCTAAGAGGAAGTCTGTAGGAATTTTCTTTGCTGTGTAAGATCTTTTCTCCAAGGAACAGTTCATGTTTACATCTGAGTAGTAGAGTGGCTCCAACATTTCCAGTCTGGGGAAATAATTATACACTGTTCTCTTTTCTCATTCTAACCTCTCTGTATTTTTGAAATATTACTTATTTTTTCCTGACAAAATTCTAATAAATACAATTAGAGACACTATTATAAATTTCTTATGATTACAATCTTTAGCTTGTATAGTTTAAGCACTGAATAAACATTAAAGCAGTAAAAGATGTGGCCACCCAACTGATAAAAATAGCAAATAGAGGAAGTGTCAAAAGTAAAACAGTGGTAGTATTAAAAGTTAGGACTATAGGAATTTTTGTCTTTTTTAATATTTTAAAATTATTGGTCACTGAACAGTTCCACATTGTTTCTTCCTTTTGGTCAATTTATAAATTGGTCAAAATAAATAAAAATACAGGTTACTGAGTAGGATTATCTGTTCTACTGTCCTGCATGGGTAACACTTAGTTAAGTAAAAATTAAAACTTGAAAGGAGCTTACTTTATCTGGACAATTTTTACTCAGCATAAGTGGAAAGATTCATTGTTGTAAGTATAATGCTTTAGATCTGTCACTACCGCCACAGCCATACATGAAGATGTTCTCTTTCCTACTGTGGCCATGAAGATCACAATATAAAATAACTTCTCATTTCTCCATCAATCTACCAAGAAGAAAAAGGATGTTACTAAATTTTACCTCTGAATTTTCTTCTGTGGATTCAATTATAAAATGTTATATTTAAATAATTAGAATTTCTTATATCCAACTTTCAAGTCCTTCTCTTATATCCACACCACATGTTATTATTAATATATACTTTATAGATTTTAAGAAATCTGTAATTTCCTGTTAACCTACATACAAAATCTGAATGCTGTAGTGTTCTGTTGTTGTAAGGACAAAATTTATTCTCAAGACTTTCTCCAGCAAGACCTCTCTGCTGTGCCATTCTGATTTTTCTGTTGTGCATAGAAAACAAATTGTTTCTCTCTCTGCCCATTACCTTTCACATAGATTCTGACTGAAATCTCTTCCTATTTATCTTCATAAGTGCAAACACTAACCCCATCCTTCAAAACCAAACTCATGTCTCACTTCCTACCTAATTGGTCAAGCCCATCGATTTTTCTCTTTTTGAATTTCTACAGAACTTTATTGGTATCATTTACTTAGCACTTGCCTTTTTCATACTTTTGATATTCAAGCTCGTTAAGGATGGAAAATACTTTGTTATTTAGAATGGTGCTGTGCCCCTAAGTACCCAAATATTTGTTAAAAATTTCTAATAAATATTGTAGAGAAATTATAGTAGATTTTTAAAGAGTCCAAATCTTTAGTCTATATAGTTTAGCACTCAATGATTTTAAAACAATAATAGCTCCTCAAACTGATTGATGAAAATGACTAATAAAGGAGGCTTTCAAAAGGTAAAAAAGTGATATTGAGATGCAGAAATAATTGACATTTTGTCTTTTTTTATATTTTCAAGCTTTATATAGCGTTATATTATTTAACAAAAGTACACATACTATTTATTATACATATGAAAATGCTAGCAATTATAAGAAATATAACAAAAATATTAAAAGACTAAGATCAAAACACCTAAAGCATTGCTCTTATTAAAAATAGTCCTTAAACTATAATAAAATTTCAAACTAAAATTTGTTAATAATGTATTGCCTTTATCTCATTTGGTGCCAAATAAATTCTAATTGATAACATGCAGTTGACATAAAGCCACTAAAAGATCATTATTAATTAGAAAACTAGATTAAAAAGCATGAATATACCAAATTAAATCCTTCAGTATGTAGCATGCTGTACTTTTTTAAATCCTAAATTTCTCTGTTGAATGATTTTCTAGCTTCTTATGAGTGGAAATTTCTAATTAATTCCCAAAGAAATATTATTATTATTATTATTTTTTTTTTATTTTAAACCAAGAGCATGTATTGGTACATTCTACATACATTGGTCACATTCATTACATTTATTCTGTACCTATACATGGTGCATCTTGGTCCCAAAGAAATATTATTACTTCTATAAAACAGACATTGATATCTTTCACCTGAAATTAATTAAAATTAGGCTCCATTTGGATTTTCTTCTTACCCACAGTGAACTAAAATATTGTAATTATTTTATAGTAAGTATCTTAATCTGATGTGCCTTAAAGGTAATTAGATAGACTCATAGCATTCACCTTTTCACACATGTGTGACTGATTCCTTTTCTTACTTACTTACCTTTGATTAGTTAATTAAGGTATTTCACTTTCCTGGAAGTCTTTCTGAAACGTGCTGAATAGGCTCCTACCCTAACTTTCCTACAAGGCGATATGAGAACAAACACATTCAAAGGAGTTTCCAGAGGGACAAGCCAATGGGCGTTGGCCTGTAACCAAACGCATGTTAGATCAAGAACCCTTCATGTCAAACAGCATTAAGTAGATATACAGATGTTTTAGTAGGGATTCCATCAACTCCTTTTATCTCTTTATCTGTATATATCTGTATCTATCTATTTGTCATCTAACTACAAAGTTTGTTGTCTTGGAATAACTTTAGATTTACACCAAAGTTACAAAAATAGTCGAGAGCCTTGTCGTATACCTCTTTCCCAGGTTCCGCCAATGTTAACATATTACATAACAGTGTCGCATTACTAAAGAACCCAAACTGGCACATTACTCTCAACTCCTGACTTTGTTTGGCTTTCACTAGTCTTTCCACGAATGTCATTTTTCTACCCCAGAATCTGACCCAGGATGCCGCATTGCATGTGGTCGACTCTCTTTTTCACTGTTTGCAGCCTGAGAAAAGAAGTCACAGGTGGTTCTTTTACTGAAATATTTCCCAAATAATTTCAAGGAATCGTGGACTCCCCATTTGTGAGGAGTATAAAGCCGGGTTTTCAGTCTTTTGTGGGGCTCTGCATTTCCTGTGTCCCTAAGCATCCAAAAGGGTTCCTGAGAAAATCGGACTCATTCCAGGTGCTTCTAAGTCCTGTGATCGCCTCAGAGGAACTGGAAATTTTCTTGGGGTCCTTAGTTTGTAACAGGGTTCTTATGCTTGCCACTGTGAGGAGTCCTGGTAATAAAACTGAGTTTTCACATCTGTATTTGACTTAATTACCTTTTTTTATAGTTGAAGAATCACATCGAATACTTAAGCTTTATCTCTTTCTTTATTATTATTTTTGATTTTTTTGAGACAGGGTCTTGCTATGTAATTCAGGTTGGCCTTGAACTCACTATGTAGCCCAGGCTGGCCTCAAACTCATGGTGATCCTCCACCTCAGCCTCCCGGTGCTGAGATCACAGGTGATACTTTAGTTTTCAATGTGCCTCTCTGAGCATATCAGTAATAGTTTTCTCATATAATCCTCTCAACTTCGAAGTATCAGTATTCCCATTTTACAGATGATAAAACTGAGACTCAGATTGGGTTTTGAATTGTACAAGGGGGGGTTGGGGATTTAACTCAAGTGGTAGAGTGCTTACCTAGCAAGCACAGATGCTGAGTTTAAGCCCCAGCACCCACCAAAAAATAAATAAATTACACAAGTAATATAGGTAGTAAACGAAATAGCAGCGATTCCAATGTGATATGTTTAATTCTTTTTCTTTTTGTGATATGTTTAATTCTGAAATCCACACTCTTAATAAAAAACAGGTAAGAGGCTTTAGATTTGGAACGGGTGTTCTCCGACTCCAAAAAAACCTTTCTATTGGCAGCCCATGTCTATTCCTAATTGTTTTTACCCAGCTCTATCAAAGAATTCACCTAGTCATTCAACAAACAGTTGTGTGCAGTTTGGTATTTGAGATTCTTTGGAAAGTTTAAAGCTGTTCAATTTTTTCTAGGAGGAAATAAAACTATTATTTACGAAAGTTTAAATAGCTATACAACCTGACGTCAAAGGCTTGTCCCGCCATGTGTGCAACACAATTCCAGAGGGCTCTCTGAGATGCAGTTAATTTTCACGTACAAGAGAGTCAATGATACCATTGCAATCAAAGGTACTGTTGGCTTTTAGCAAGAAACCAAATTTGGGATAAGCAAATTTCCTATTAGTTTTACAGAGCCATCAAAGTATTCTAGAATGTATTTCATTATTTAAGAGTAAGATAGTGAAACCCTGAAGGGGGTGGAATCAGGATTGTGAAAAGCAGGGAAAAAGTAGTTATGGACCATCTTACAAATGGTTAGCGTAAAATGAAGGAGATTGTGGGAGCAAAATTCTTACTACCAGGTGCGCTAATTAGAGAGGTAATTTGAGGCTTATTTTACCTATGAACCATATTCCGGGTATACCAGACAGAAGGAAAAGATTCCTTCAGAATGGATGTGTAATTACGGTTTAAATCCCGTCCAGTTAAGGAACACCGGTAATTTCCCACAATCACACCATCTGGATTCAGCATGGGTACCACCTTGAAGACGAAAGTGTCCCGAAGCAACTGTGCATCACTTGAGTCTCCTAAAATATAATCCAGGAACCCTTTCATAATCCAAGAGCTGTTGGTCTCTCCTGGATGGACCCTTGCAGTCAAAATCACGGCCTTTCGTTTTCTGGAGTCAGTGTTCTTCAAGGGAGTGGTGATGGTTAAAACATACACCATGTTCCTAGCAAGCGTGTGGCACAAAACACGTATTTTACAAAACTTTGACCGGACAGGGTCGTTATTGATGCCAGAAAGATATTCTTGCAGGTTGGTGTAAGTGTATGGATAGCAGTGAGCAAAATAGCAGGTGTCCTTGTTGTGCGGAAATTGAAACGTCCACGTAAGGGAGAAAAAATGGCGCCCATCTTGCCCCAGGTTGTTCCTGTAATACTTGATCTGGTCTCCTATTCTCTGCCAGCCGACGTTGTGAGCCTTGGCCTCTTTTTCGGAATAGAACAGTGGGCGCATACCACGATTGTAGAGACTAGCCGGCTTGGTGAAGTTGACGATGGTGAATCTGTAGACCGTTTCCGCCTGGGTGTTGGTCACTTGGAAGTAGTACCACTGTGTGTGTTTGTTCGTGAAGAGGTCAGGGCGCACAGTCAGCTGGTATTCATGCTCTGCCCTAATACACAAGAAAGCAAGGTGAAAAAAGGTAAGCATATGAGAACGACATTTGCGTTTCAGATAAGGAGCAAAGTTATTCAATTTTTATACATTTTACTTACTTACAGTAAGCTTTTTTGGGAAACGGTGTTTACTTAGGCAGACCAAAAGCAAGTACTTTAAAAATTTTAAAATGTCTGGTTTAGTGGATAAGAACTGCAACTGCATTTTGGGACTAAGTAACTTGCTTTTGAGTTTGGAGGTTCACAGCAAACAGCTGAGTCTCGCAGGAGACTCTGAGTCGGACTTTTGGGAAGTGCTGGCAGGGCTGAGACTCTGGGGATGGGACTGATGTGTTTCCACTTGCATGCAGCGTAGCTGTAGCACATTAGGCAGCATTATGAACTCATTACTGTCTTCAGGCTGACCGGGGTGCAACGTAATGGCTAAGTTTATCGGCCACCTTGACTGGCTTGCGAACTGCCCAGAGTGTCTGGGTAGACCACAGAGGTGTGACTCTGGGCTCCGTATCTGGTCCTCGGCCCCTTCCTCGCGGGTGTTGTTCCCCGACTTTGCTTCCTGCCGACAGTGAACTGAGCAGTTTGCCACGATGCTGCTGCCTCGGAGCTAGCTGGCCACAAATGGATCCTCTGCAACCACGAGCCATGCAAACCTCTCCCCCTTCAAGTGTGGGTGTTGGGTATTGACAGAAAGTTGACTGATATACTGTGCTATTTCCTTTGCTTTCTTTTTTGGCCGGGTGGTGCCGGGACCAAACTCAGGGCCTTATGCTTGCGAGGCAAGCAGTCGACCACTGAGCTAAATCCCCAACTCGTTATGGCATTTCTAAAGGCTTTGTATTCTTTTCATAATTCAAGAGTGCACATGAAACACAAGCACTTGATAAAAGTGTATATATTTCAGTGTCACTGTTTCCTATAAAATGATTAGAGTTGTTAAAACTGAAGAAAAATCCATTTTTTTTACTTCCTATGCATATTTGTATTTTCTAATAATTCCAGTTCTATGGATATGAAAGAACTTTCACTGAGAGAGGTTTAAAAACACATGTAAATTAATATAATCACATAGATGACAAAATGTGAACTCCTGTGATAGAAGGACTATATTTGACAACTATCGGTACCCTATACTTGGTCACTGCAGATGCTTAAATTAAGGTAAAAAGTCTTACCTGGTTACTTGTGATTTTTTCCTTTACTAAGTTATTTAAAAATAGGTATGCGTGTATAATTATAGATAATGACCTAGTAATAGGTGAAATAAATGTCGCCAAATCCTTGATGTCTCTAATTAGCAGCTCGTCTTTTGGAATTACAGTTGAGTAATGAATACTGAGAATTTTTTTCGGGGGATGCTGGGGTCGAACTCAGGGCCTTGTGTGCTATCATTTGAGCTAAATCCCCAACGATACAGAGAAAATTTAATGTATGTAATATAAAATATAATAAAAAGCTAATGGTCGAGCTCCTCATACAACAATAATTAAGACCTACACTTTGACCACCTTCTGTAGATTCCCACTCTCAAACCTCGCTTCAAACGTCAAAGTGTTGTCACAGCTGTCCACAGGCTGCCTCAGAGGTGTCCGGTTGCCTCCGACTCGGGAATATACAAAACACGGCTCTTTGTAAGCTGATGAGAGAGGAAGACCACAGAGATGTCAAGACATGCCTAGAGTATGCAGCCTCTTCTGTACAGAGTTCAAAACCACAGTCCTACAAGTAGAGGAATTTTAAAGTAACTTGACACTAATTTGTGTAGATTATGTTGAATTTAGAGTCCATGAGTACTTAGACTAGAAAAGCAGTATCTAAATTTATATTTTTTTCGTATTGACAATATTCATTCCATGTCTGGTCATGAAGAAGTAAAACTTGTTCTGAACTTTCCCTTTTACTGTAATTGACTATAAAACTTGGTTCGGTGGTAGAGCGCTTGCCTAGCAAGCGCAAGGCCCTGAGTTTGATCCCCAGCACCCCCCTCCAAGTAAATAAATAAATAAAAGCTGGACAAAAGTTACGAGCTTTTCCATGCATTTGAACCAAATACAGAACAGAACTACACAGAGTCTTTGGAAAAAGATAAGACTATGAAGTGGGCCTGTGATTAGCTCTGGAGCTCCATGTGGGGTCCTTTCTGGACTATACTTTAGGGAAGTTGCACTTAAAAAGAGCAAGACAGACGGGCGTGGTGCACATGCCTGTAATCCTAGCAAACTGGGAAACCGAGGCAAGAGGACTGCAGGTGTAAACCGAGCCTGGGCAATTTAGTGACTTAATGAGACCGTCTCCAAAGGAAGTAACAAAAGGACTGAGGATGCAGCTCAGTGTGGATGCCGGGGTTCAATCCCCAGTACTGAACAGAAAAAGAAAAAAAAAAGAGCAGACGACGGTCTTGCAGAGGTGAAGGGAGACCGCTTAGCACTCAGCGCTGCTGAGGTGTGAGGCAGCGCGCCAGAGAGACGCAAGCCACGGAGAGGGTCTGGGCGGTCTAGACGAGGGTTTCCTAGGCCTTCGCTGAGGGCTCAGCTGCAGTCACAGGCCGAGACTGAGGCGCACGGAGGCTGGAATCCAGCTTCTCCAGGCAGGCACGAGCTGCAGCGCCAGCCTGCCCCTTTGGTGCTTATAGGGCCACATTCAGGGGTAAAGGCCTGATAGCACACTAAAGGTAAAATGAAATTAGATGTGCCTTAATAAAAACTAGACCGTACCTGAAAGGAGCAAAGTGATCTGCCAATAATTTACCTACCTGCTAGAACAAAATTCAACTTTTTAAAAGGAAAGAACATAATGAAGACTCCCTACAACATATCTTCCAGGAAAACGGAGATGACCTTTGATGACCTCAACAGACCACAAAGAGGAAAGGAGACAATCGCTGAGCATGCAGAGGAGCCAGTAAGAACCGCCCAAACAGAACCACAGGTCTTAAAAACTCACATAAAGTAAGACAAAAGCCACAGAATGGTGCATCCAAGAACTACTGAACAGTATCAGATGATCTGACATGTACGTGATTGAAATCCTCGAAGAGGAGGGAGCAGTTGAACAGGACACGCGAAGAAATGCTGTCTGAAAACTCGGCATGGTGGCACATGCCTGTAATCTCAGCACTTGGGGGCTGAGGCAGGAGGATTGCTGTGAGTTTGAGGCCAGCCTGGACGATACAGTGAGACCTTGTCTCAAAAAACAAACAAACACTTTTAGTCTAGCTGTGGCTGAGGTTCCAACGTTTCGACACCAAAGAACAGGTCAAAGAAGCTCAAAGATATCAACTAGGATAAATACTAACACAAACACATATCATCTTAAAACTGGCAAAACTGGTACATCACATTAAAACTGGTAAAAAAAAAAAAACCCACCAAAGACAAAGAGAAGCTTGATGCCAGAAAGAGAACATACAGAGGTGTAGAGATTACACTCCTTGCAGGTTTCTAGTCCTAAGTTATACAGCCCGAAAACAGAGGCTGTATAGTGTCTTTCACAGAGCTAAAAGAAGCCTGTCAACCAATGTTCTATACCGACCAAAAACATTTTCTCAAAATACTAAAAGAGGAACATTTTTTCAGACAAACTGAGAGAATTCATTTACATTATAAGAAATATTAAAGTTTTTGAGGCAGACAAAATGTGCTACCAGACAGAAACCTGGGGTTACACAAAGAAATAAATGCCAGAAATGAAGTAAACAAAAGTAATACTCATTTTCTTTGTTTTTAATTGAGCTAAAAGATAATCGTTTGAAGAAGAAAGTAATGCATGCTTTTAGTTTTATGAACCAAGATTTATTGGTACGTTTTAGACATACATTAACAATCACATTCATCATAGTTAATTTGTATGTGTACATAATATATCTTGGTTCCTCCTTCCTTATTTACAACAGCTTTATTTACATTTTTCCATTGTTTCCTCTTTTTCTATTCATTTCTCTTTCCCTTCCTTCCTTTCCCTCCCTAGTTCTCCTTCCCCTTTGAATATTTTCTTTTTCACAATATCTATTACACATTTTTGTCCCTATTTACACTTACGGTTTCTCATACCTGAGAAACAATTCGGTATGTACTCATGTGTGTCTGATTTCACTTAAGAGTATGTTCTCAAGGTACATCCATTTACCTATAAAAGTTTTAAGTTTATCCTTTTTTATGGCAGAGTAGTACTCAGTTTTTATAGCACATGAAAAAGTAAAATATTTGAAACTATAGCACAAAGGAAAGGAGAATTGGGAATATATATACTTTTGTAGGATCCTCACATTATATATGAAGTGGCATCGGACAATTTGAAAGTCTTTTAAATTCAAGATAAATACTGAAAAACCTAGGGCAACCACGCAAATTAAAAAATTTATACATAAGCCAAATGGAATAAAATATACTCAAACTAATATCAAAGGCAAAAAAAGAATAAAAACAAGATAAAACAAATTCACCAGAGCTAGCATGATGGTAGCCATTAAGTCACACTAATATTTATATTAAATGTAAGAATTTAAAGATATAGATTTTCAAATTATATAAAAAGCAAATCCAATATATACTTCAAATTTTTAAAAAATTTAAGTAGAAACTAGGTAGATTAAAAGTAAAATAATGGAAAAGATATACTATTGAAATAGTAACTGAAAGACAACTCGAGCAGTTATTTTAATATTAACACAGCCTGCTATGGGTAAAGCCACAATATCAACTTGTTGGTATCAATACATCGATACAATAGGTGAAAAATCTAGAAGGAGAACCACACACTGTAAACAACATTTAATAAAGGAGGGCAGGCCATTCAGTGGGGAACTGAGTTCTTTCCAGTAACAGCTGGTAATGAAACAATTTCATAAACAGATGGAAACACAAACTTTGATGATTCAAGATGGGTCCTGGACATAAATGAAAAAGTGAAGATGACAAAGTTTCTAAAAAACAGGTACTCATGAAGAAGGCAAAGATGTAACAATGGACACAAAATGCCTTGAACTTGAAAGAAAACTGGTGATTGATTTCATAAAATTGGAAAATTCTACTGATCAAGACATTGTTTATAAAAAGACTGCCACAGACTGAAATAAAATATTCACAATGCTCCAATGTTATTACAAGTAGTAGCCAATTTTACTGTCCTTCCAACTTCCCATGTTTACATTTTGATCACATTTCAATCATGAAAGGACAACAAATTAGTCTAGTTACACGATGGAGTACTATTTGACAACACTGAAGAATTGACTGACATGTATGAATCTGAAAAATGTAATTCTGAGCCAAAAAAGCCAAAAACAAAAGCATACAGAACGTATGACTGCATTTCTGTGAAGCTGAAGATCAGGCAAAACCATCTGTGGTAACAGAGATCAGAACTGTGGGTGTCCAAGGGCGGAGCTGGGGATTAACTAGAAGACGGGGTGAGGGGAACCTACCACGGCAACAGCAGCATCTCATGTCTTGATAGGAGTGTTGCTAACATGGTGCATTGATTTTTAAAGCTCATCAATTGTCAATTTATGATCACTACTGAAATGTCTTTTCAAGTTTTTTCCCCAAAACAGAAAAAGCTACGTATTTACAAATAATCTTTCCCACACGATGAAAACCAAGTACTCAGGACTTTTCACTCTTAACCCTGGTAAGCTTTCCTTCCGACCCACTAGCAAGCCTCTTCACAACTCCCCAAGGTGGCAGAAGACTAAGAGAAGTTCACCAACATGGACGTTCTGTTTCTGCCTCCTGATCCACCCTGCGCTCCTCTCCACGTGTGTATTTCTCAACAAGTTGGTCTTTATTGACTTCCCCCAGGCTCCCCTGCCCCTTGACTGGGTAACAGGACGGACTGCAGAACACGGGAGCTGGGAGGAGAGGGAATTGAGTTCCTTCCTTCAGTGTCCGGGTTGGCAGCTGTCCCATCTCCTCACTGCAGGCCACCCTGTTTGGGAGCTGCCTGTCCTATAAGCTGAGTTTCCACAGCTCTGGGACCCTCCTGTGCTCTTAGCCCTTCAGTCCCAGGAGAAATGTGAGCCTGCTCTGTTGACAGTCTAGTATTGCCCTGCGATCCTCTGTCGTCTCCCTTACACCTGTTCACCCTTTTGTAGTAAATTCAGTGAATTTCATTAAACTCTCCTGAGTTACTCTATACATGTTATCCGATCCCTCACAAGGCCCTGACTGACTCACCTCATTTCAGTTACTGGTGGAAGCCTGAAGGCAGATTAGCCATGTAAACATTTGAAATCAAAATAAAAAAACTGGAGGTACTTCTCTCACTTCGGTTGTTTAAAATATATATGTGAATATATGGTTTGATTTCTAAAAGTGCTTACACGTCTTGTGCTTTTGTCTTGTCAGCTCTTTAAATAAAACATGTAAGAGGTATGATTGAAAAATACGGTGAATGTTTAAATTTTAAAAATTTCAGTACAGTAGGACACATCACCATGAATCCCTCTCACAGGCTCCCCTTACTTCAGCCGTGC
Organism: Hystrix cristata; assembly: GCA_004026905.1. Lineage (NCBI taxonomy): Eukaryota > Metazoa > Chordata > Mammalia > Rodentia > Hystricidae > Hystrix > Hystrix cristata. Next base: position 106 of record PVJO010032963.1, on the reverse strand, counting down.
TTAGCGCACCATTATCGCCACTTTCTGAAGCAGCTCTAGAAGTCACTTTTCCCGAGTCCCGAGTTGTGCTGTTGTGGCTGCTCTGATGTCCTCAATCGATTCAAGA